>JAGDQP010006972.1:16786-69554 GCA_022664845.1 Lepisma saccharinum | reverse complement strand
CTTTTTTTTCTGGCTTCGTTTCGTTTCTATAGAGAAGGCGCACGCACACATACACACGGGCGCTAAACTGCTCTTCGCTCAAGGTCACCATACACAACTCACCCAGACGCGCCGTCCACTACGCAATGTCACGTCAGCCGTGCGCGCGCATTGCCTGGCAAAAAGATGTGACTTTCTCTCCGCCAAGAAACCTTCAGATTGAGATGGTGTTTCTACAGCCACGCAAAGTCCTCGTTTCTCTTAGCTCATAACTGAGCAATATAAACCTAGATGAGCAAGCATCACGAACTTTTTCGTGCGGACTTCACTTTTCCCCAGACGTAAACGTCATCTTCATATGATAAGACGCAATAGAACTCCATGCAACAATCTATTATTCCGTATATTACACAATTGTTAACCGCTCTACATACTCCCTTTAACATATTTATATTTTTTTTAAAAAAACGAGCACTAATCACACTATTTTCGATCGCGGCAACTGACTTTCACTTCACGAATGGCAATATGGTACCTCGAACATGCATCTTCCGCCTTACTTTTCCGTCATTTACCTAAAGGCGGTACATTGTGGTTCGCATGCACATTAAACCAAAGTTGTGTGTCTTTTAAGATACTCAGTAAGTACTTACCTATTTTTCAGCCCAGGAAATATGCAGTGTTCGTACACAGGGTCCTTTCGCATCGATTGCTGAGTTCACAATGATTGTCTCCCACAACTTGTTTCTTCTGACTTCTCTTTTCTTCCCCCACCCTGTTTGATATGCGTACATTGTCTTCCACTTTGGGTGGAGTAAGCCTTGTTGCGTATTGTTAGGTCATTAATATTCGTACATTGTCCTCCACGTTATTAGGTTCGCCACAGGGGGGTTGTCTCCGAGTTGATACAGATGAATTTTAATCAACATTCCTGCATAAAAATCCCCTGAAATACCCCTTTCTTCTACTCACCGCAACAAACACCACATTTGCACTATAACTGCCTAAGTAGATGTTTATTTGAGGTAGTGTAACAGAGTACACACTTTATATTCAACACAATAGATCTAAACAAGGTGGTTCAGATACGAATGTTCGCAAGTTAATAGCTTGAGGAATTTACAATTCACCCGTTTCGTAGTTTTAAAGTTCCATTTCATTGATTGGAACAATGCGACCATGGAAATATCTTAAGGTGTAGGTTAAATCCAGTACAAACACTGCAATTCTATCTTCGCGCCCAACATATCTAACGAACTAGATTAATTCGCTAGAACAGAACTAGAGAACTATATTAGAACTAGAACAAATTCAACGTAGATTAAATATTAACGTTATTAACGTAAATATTAATGAATTTACGTTACTAATCAAATATTAACGAAGGATTGTCTTTAAATGTTTCTGTTTCCAGACTACTCCAAGACTGCGCCTGGAGCAATCATGAAAGTAGTTTTTATAATTTCAGAAGTACTTGTTTCTCTACTTGGTTGTTGTCAAGGCTGAGATACCAAATTTACTCTTAATCTCAACACTGTTACTGGAAATCTCCAAGCCCTTGATCTCCCAGATGATGACAATATTTCAGGAATAGAATTTAGAAAGGATGTGGAGAAGGGGAAGGAACAAATTCTTTTATGAGATGTGATCCAAAGTTTTTCTTGAATTCTTTACCTGTATCCTTATTCTTGGCCTTACTTAATGACACATTCTCGTTGTTACTTAATTGTTAATTCTCAATAACATCCACTATTAATTTCTAAAGTGAGCCTATTTTACCGTGTTTCTCATCCGTCAATAATTTACGTAATTTCCTGTCTGTCCTTCAGTAGCTTCATTTCTTACATGCCAAAATGTACCTGTATGTTGTTTTTCCATATTATCAAGTATTCGAAGGTTCAGATCATTCCTATTGTTTCATTCTCACTGATTCAATCTGACGCATCTCCGGCATAACTGAATATTTCCATACTTAAGAATAACATAATACAAATTATTTCCTTCTTAAAGATAAACTGAATACGCAATATTAAAATATTACATTTTTCAGTGTTTTCTACCTACCTACACCTCACACTATTTTGAAGAGAGAAAGAAAGAAAACAAAAAAGATATTTCTTAAAATATATATAAAAATGGCATAATATATAGAAAAATAATCTATAATAACCTTTTCACAGCCATCTTGTAAACTGTAATACCTGGAACACTAATATTAATATTATAAGTGGCATCACCGTTTAAAGAATGTACAGTTTTAAACAATGTTTATATTAATAACAATTGCTTTTCGATGTAGGCTGTTCTTGTTTACTACTATTATTATCATTAGCTAACTTTTCGTAATGTAAACATTTTGATTTTAAATTGTCCCTTGCAAAAGCACAGGGTCTTGCTCTTTGTGGTGCACCTGGTGTTTTTCGAAGCACAAATGATGTGAGTTCATTGGCAATTTCGCTTTCATCTTCTTGTCCTTCTTCATTACCGCTTATTTCACCTTTTTCATTCGTGTGTTTTCAGTACTCGTATTTTCTTCTTACAAAAGAGTTGAACTCAGTGGGACACCAGAAGGTAGATCTAACAGCTCTCCTATGCTTTGAGGAATAGATTGTCCACCTCCAGCATTCACTAATGTTTGTGACTTCTTCATTGTAGGTGTTGTGCTCAGCATTTTACGTAGTGTTAAATACTGTGACAAATGAAATGTTTTTAGTCTTCTACGTCTTGTATTAGTTCCTCTATCTGAATTAGAGGTACAATCAACAGCAGTAACAGTTGTTGTAATAGAAAAACATGTAGGGGGAGAAAGTGAAGTAGACGTCACCTCTTGCTCAGAAGAAGTAGAAGCTCTTGAAGCTTGAAAATACCCATGAAAACACATACGAAAGGAATTACTCATCTGCTTAACAACTTTTTATTTGAGGAATATTTTTTGCTTGCAATAGCAAAACATAGAATAATGGGTCAATATTTGGTTCCTCCTTTTCTATTATGCCTTACTACGTTTAGTGGGGCTGCGAGTAGGAAAATTCTGATTTAAACCATTTTTAAATAACTCATCATTGCATAAAAAGTGAGAAGAGAAAAACGGTGAAAAGGATACATAGCATTAATAACCCGATTTGTTGGGAAAATAATGAACTTGAATTGAGATTAAGATATGTTTCACGCATGTATAGTAAATATACACAAACGTATTCCCCGCATACGGAACTAGTTGAACTTTGTAAACGTATTTTATTATAAGTCCAAGCTTTACAATAACTATTTACAAATTTAGTAAATTCGGGGCGAATAAGAAAGAATCCATAAGAATCAAAATAATTCCCATGCTTATTTTCGTCTATGAAGAAAGCCACCAAATGTTCACCCCGAGAGGTAGAAGGATCTGTATTTGTAACAAAAGGCTAGAGGGATACGGAAAGTCTAAAATGTGGAAGTTTGTCAGAAGGAAATACTCCACAAAAGAATGGTTTTGTGCTAGGGTTGAGAACTTAATTTTTCAATAATTAAGTTTTTGTCCATATTAAGGTGAAACTAAAAATTGAGTATATTTCTTTCTCGAGTAGTTTCCACTGAGGCTGTGTACAATAAATAAACAAGACATGTAACAGCTTTGTCGAGTGGATCCTTAGAGCGAAGCTCAATACGATCCTTACCTTTTTCAGGGAGACTCAAGTGTGATAAATCGTCAGTGAGGTCTGGCGTTAAAAGATATGGAAGCATAAAATAACCATTGTTAAACATATGGTGTCAAATTAAATGTCCATTATCGGTATGTTGTATATTTGTTCCAGTGAATAATGTTTCATAAGCTAGCGCAATCAAAGTAGGATTCCCCCACAAAATCTGTTGTTAATGGGAAAGGTTCAATTAATTGATAAGATAAAGATAAAGTTAATTTTATGGGCGGTAACAGTTTAATGACTTACGCCTGTCCCGATTGAATTAATTGATCATTTTCGTATAACGAAAATGATGTTAAATTATGATGGTGAAAATAGTATGGATTTTTATCAATAGCCCCATAATAATTTTCATTCGGAGTAATTGTAAACAGTAGAAAGGTAGGAAGAGTTCCATTTGTAATATTATTTAGTGTAACAGTTTCTTGTCGTGAAGCAATCGTGAACGGTTTTATTTCTCAACGTTTAGAATAATATTGGGCCTTACCATTGATATACATTATTTTATTATTCAAGCTCGTAGTTGTATTTGCACTTGTAGGAGCCCAAAGAAAGGGGCTCTGCATTGCTTAAATCCGTGCTTCTTTCTTTGATCCACCTTCTAACTCTTCTTCGGAAATTTCCAGTAATAACTCTGCTACATCATTTTCTGAATCATTGTCCTCTACTTCTTCTCCAGCAGTACGTGCTCTCTTTTGTGACCCCCTCCCATTAATGATAAATGGCGATCGCACATACCCGCGTTGTCGTTCATTTGGCTTGAAAAATTTAGATATTTCATAAGCAAATCCTAAATTAAATAGTGGAGGCATTTTATTGGCTAGTGTTTGAAGAAAATTGCGAATTGGTGTTTGTTTTAACATGCTGCTGAAGGTTATCTAACATCACCTTAACTCCCTTTCCGTTCCTCTCTAATTCCACTAATTCAAATTTCAACGCTGATAAGATATCATTTTCTATTTTTTTCAATAATTGCATCCACGTAAAATTTCGTGTTATTTTGCGGTTCATTTGGTTTTGTCTTATAGGTTGCATAGCAGCATTGCACAGTTAGGTCAAAATTGAATGGTAGCATCTGTAAAAAAGAGAAAGAAAGAAAACTAATATATTTAACAGATAGAATAAACACACACACACTTAACCTTTTAAATTAATATATATAATTTATATATATTTTTAGGAGCAGAATTCGTAGCGTTTTTTTAATTTTAAAACATTATTTAGTGTAGTATAAGAATATAATTATGAATGTTGGAAAGCGTAGTGAGAGCGCTTAAAGAAAGCACGTGAAATTGGGAAATATAGTCCAAAGATTTGATGAAAATCCGCCTTGGAAAGTGTAATTGTTTTATATCCATCCTTTATTTGATGAGTGAGTCCTCTACCACATTCACGCACTAGAATATGAAAGTCATTAGTAAGCCGCCCTGTAACAATTAACGTACTATCACTTCCAGCTTCACAAGTGAAATATCTGCGGATGAAAATATCGGAAAGATATCCAAGATTTCGAATTAACTGGTCAAATTTTCCAACATCCATCACTATTTCCACATTGTTTTTGTCTTGCATGGCAACTTCTGTTTTATCATGAAGATTTCGTACAATTATTTTCATACCTCCTCCTTGCAGTGGAAATGTAAATTCAGGATCCATGTTGATTGAAGACGAAGAAGAAGATGATGATGTGCACCGATGAAAGGTTGAAGTCAGAGTGATTGTTATAACCTATGTTATAGTGCATATAAATAAGATGATATCAGAATATATGGTGCCATCTATAAAATGTCCTGGTATAAACGGAGATATTCGTAAAGCGGGAGAGGCTGATAGTTATTTGTAATTGCTAAATGTTGTGTACTAAGAGTTAATGTAAATTGTTGACGTTCAGTTGGAGGCAGTGAAAAATAATGTTCCACAAATGCTGAAACTTGAGGGTGGAATTGAACATATAAACTTAGCACACACTGTAATATATATTTGAGTTTTTGAAACTGCACTAATTCGTCGGCGTTCCACTTCACTATATTGTTTGTATAAAGAAGATCTGAATTAGTCGGATGAAATACAAGATGGCGACATCCAGTATAAATGTTAATTCCCGGTAAATTCACTTGAAATTTTTGTTTGCGTCTTCGAGAATAAACACTGTTCAATTCAGTTAGAATGGGTGCTGTATTGATGAGCAAAAACTGATCCAAGGTTTCAGCCGGAATAAAAACATGCTGCTGACCACTTTTACTCTCCAATAATATACCAGGGTGACATAAAGTAAATAACCAATGGATATTCGTGTTCCAGGCAAATCCAGTTCCCAAGTCATTGGTAATATTAGCATGGGCAGCAGAGCCGGTTTGGTTGGTTTTAGCATTTTTGTAGCAGTAGTAGTAGGTAAGGACTGCGTATTCAATGGTGTGAGTTCATTTGAAGGTCCTTGTAGTGCATGTTCTTCCATTAGTTTCCTCGTCTTGTTTTCTGCTTCGTTAACTGAGAAAGCATCTTCTTTTTCTTTTTCTTCTTCCCTTACTGCTTCTTCTGTTTGTTGTACTTCATTTAAAAGGAAAGGCGGTATTAATGTCTGTGAAAATTATGAATTGCTTGTGTACCGGGTGCTGTAGCGGTGACAGGTGGTATCGTAGCAACTGGCATGTTACAACGCGTGCAAGAAGGAAAAGTATTTTAGGTATTACCTTGAGAACGGTTCAAATTAGTATTAGTATCATCATCAGTATCAACAGAAACATTTGTACAGGTGATAGATGTACCAGCATCAGTTTGAGGAGTACAAGGATAATTTACATAATGCGTCTCGTCTGTGTGTGTTTGTTCTTTCTTTTCTTCCTCCTGCTTATTATCTGCCTTTGTTGAGAAAATATACTGTTTAGAGCGCTTATTTGGCGGTGAACAATCCCCTTCCGTATTAACAATATACGAACTACCTATTTAAAGAAAGAAAGAAAAAGAAAAAAGAAAAGCATTTCTTAAAATAAATATAAAATAATAATTAAAAATTAATTTATACTAACATTTTTCTTGTAACACTAATATGAAGATTATAATTATTATTACCGTTTAAACAATGTAGAGATTCTTTTCTTTACATTTTTTAAAAATCTAGTTCGTTTTCCCTTGTAGTTTGGTCACTACTATTATTATCAGTACCTAACTGTTCATAATGTAAACATTTGGGTTTTAAATTTTCCCTTGGAACAGCAGAAGATTTTGGTCTTTGTGGTGCTCTTGGTGTTTTTCGAACTTCAGGTGATAATGATGATTGACTTCAATGTGACTTTCCCCTTGTTCTTGTTGTTGTTGTTCTTCTTCTTCATTACCATTTATTTCACCTTCTTCTTTTTCAGTACTGCTTATTTCATGTTGAAAAAGAGTTGAACTCGCAGGAACAGCAGAAGGTCCATCTAACAGCTCTTCTATGCTTTGAGGAATAGATTGTCCACGAACAAAATTAGCTAACTGTAGTGACTCCTGCACTATACGTGTACTGCTCAGCATACTCCGTAGTGTTAAGAACTGCGACAAAGGAAGGGTTTTTGGTCTTCTGCGTCTTGTATTAGAATTAGAAGTAGAATCAGCTCTCTAGCAGTTGTTGTTGTTGTTGTTGTAATAGAAGAACATATAGGGGGAGAGAATGAAGTAGAGGTCACCTCTTGCTCAGTTGAAGAAGAAGTAGTAGGTGCCGCATCAATATAATTATCCATTAATGGTATTCTTTATGTTCAGGGCTTTCCACAAAAATAACACTATCAGTATCACAATATAATAAGTTCTCACCTATCCAATATTTCATATAATTTTATGCTGGCAAACACAGTCGTGTACGCTCCTATGACATTTGCTTTTGAATTAACTTTGCTTTGGGTAGCACATTCTTCTGCATAGCACCAACTAACCCAAGCCACCTGATTGACAAAAAGCACATTTTCTATTATTGTCCCTGGCTCGGTTAATTTTGCATATAGCTCGTGTGGATCAGGAAAAATAGATCTCTGGGTCTTGTTTGGATTCTGACAAAATTTTCCCCACAAAGAATTTAGACAGAGCTTAGCAACGGTGCGTAACAAAGAATTAAGTTGAATACAATCCTCTCGCAATCGAATTCCCTCATGTAATTCATAAGCATCTATATATTTCTTTTTATCCTCATCTGATTGTACCCAACTCGGGCACCCACTGGCTTCCTGTTTAACACGAAGAAACGTACTCTTTAAAAAGTCCCCTTCTTTTGTGTTAACATTGTACTGTTCCAATTCGTATTTCCATACTTCATGTATAGAAATAATTTCATTGCCTTTAGAAACAGCTACCCGTATTTTATCAATGACGTAAGTAGCTGTAAAAGAGCGATCTTCACGGATATGTGCAGATGTGTGATTATTCTCGTTCATACGAATAGCACACTTTCTGCATAATGGGAATAAAAGGCTACCACCCACTTTATACCCTAAAAGTGGTATGTATCAATTATTAGGCAGGTATATAGTTATTTTAGCAATTCCATCCATACTTAAAAGCTCTTCAGCGTTAGGGCACGTTTCACCCCGTATTTCATAATATACGGGTAAAGGCTGGTAAAATCAAAATACCTAATAGAAATACCTGCGTTTCCTTTTACATGCAACTTAAAGGCTTCTATCCGTCCTCCATATAGAGAGTCTCGAACTTCCAGAGGAACACGTTTAATTAGAGGATGTTCTAATATTTAAATCTGGATCTTCAGATAATTCTGCTCGAAACTTACATTCCCATATGTATATGTCTTTATATCCAAGTTCCTTTAGCGCGTTTATTTTACGTCTGTTTTTTCAAAACGTGCCTGCGTAGTATCCTTTGTCACCATTTGGAAAAATTGGTGCATGCCTATTTTTAAAACAGTACTCCTATGCATCAGCCCACCAACCAAAAACCTCAAAGATTTTACGGATAAATGCATTATATCCATCTACTAAATAGCCTCCTTTGAATTTGGGTCTGTTTCGTTCCTAAGCACTACATCCATCATATGTGTTTCTTTAACGTGACTTTTTGCATATGAAATTACATCATCTAACCCCTTTTCTATTATTTCAGCCGCAACTACACTGCTAGTCACGTTTTTAGAATTAAATAGAAATCTAATTTCTCGACCTGTTCCTCGAAATCTAGGAAAGCATTGATTTTTCTATACACACAAGACGAAAGCGTGGAGAATAAAATTCTTCCTCCTCCTCCTCCTCATATACATCATTATCATGAGAATTATTATCATTATCATCACCACTGTCCTTATCATCATCACTATTTTCGTTTTCTTTTAACTTATGTTTAGTTGAAGCGACGTCCTTTTGCATTTCTATTGTCCTTAACTCTGTGAAATGTGCCTAATGGAACAGGTTGTGAAGCTGAACAAAATGATTGTGATAATATTGATGAAATACGATCACCACCAAAGGTGCCTGCATTGTCTACTTCTTCAAATCTACGTATTTCAGTTCTGAAATGCATTTTGTAGCTCATTTGGTATATTATTTTTACCTAACAACAGTAAATGCTGTAACAAATAACGTTTCTTTAAAATAGTGCTGTATTCACCCCTCTCATATTCTTTAAATACGTTACGAATAATATCTGTTCGCCACATTTTAAAACATATTTGAAAATATTAACGAACCTGTTCTTAAATATGCTAGTATAAGCTAATATAATTCGATGACCCTAATTCACCTAACAGTTGGACTAAAGAGCAGAGAATAACTCTTTCACATTAAGTTACGCTTTTATATACACAAGGGGATATGGTTTCACATGAATGAGGGCGCCAGGTGTGTTTCAAAGAGTAAGAGAGTGTATATGCTGTTTCTTAAAATAACGATGGCTTAAATGTCATAGTAAAACAACTTTTGCTTTTAGCGGTTTCGTAACTGCAATACCAGTTCTATTCTTCTTTTACAAAAGAAAATCGTACGTATGACTGAACCCTGTAGCAGTAGTACCAGTGTGTGTTTTTAAAAAAAAGAAAACTTGTTCTGAAGATATACCAGACAATCATTCATACGCTTCTCTTTTATTTTTTAAGAAAGAAAATAAGTAGAAATACTACTTTTACTTTCAATGATCTCATTCCGTTAAAGTATTTTTCTTCTTTTATTTTTACAACTGGACGCTAAAATATTTAAAATAACTATATGAAAGTAAAAGCAATTTAAAACTTTTAGGACTCACCTCTCTTTTTTCTCTTCATCTTTTAAAAATCACGTTCACATGTTTCGGTTTCTATATGAACACTTTTGTTCTTGCTGTTCAATGGATATACCACACACCCAAGAAATAGCAAACCTACCCGGCCACTTGTACATAGTTCCACTAGTGTTCTGTCTTCTCTAAATTGATCATATAGAAAGAAATTATTATTGTATCGGGTTTGTTCATCGTCTTCTAGTATATAATAAAGTTTTACTTTACCAAATGTAACCATATTTTTACTTCAAATAATTTACAAGGCAAACCAGTTTTTCTTATTATTTTGAAAGAACACCACATTCGTTCAAGGACAACTTACATAAGTTGGTCATAGCTTAGTCTTAAAACTTAGCTACTCTCACTAAAAGTATTCCGTATAAATATACGAATAAAATGGAAGTTTCTTTGCACTTTTGAAACTAATTCACAGGAAGTTACACTTGTATCAGGTGAGCATAAAAACATTTATTTTTCTTTCTTACGCTTTGTGAGAAAATATGAAACAAAAGAGAACAATTTGATGAAATACCACCACCGAGTTGCTTTTGTTATTGTTGACATGTTCCTTTTGTTTCTCAGTCGTGGTTTCTTCTTTTATGCACCTTCTATCTCCTCTTCAGAAATTTGGAGTAATAACTCTGCTACTTCGTTTTCTTCGTCGTCCTCCTCTACTTCGGATCCAGTAGTACGCGTTGTCTTCTCGGATACCCTCCCATTAATGATAAATACTGGTCTTGCATACCCGCATTGTCCACATTTGGCTTCAGAAACTTAGACATTTCATAAGCAAACCCTTAATTAAATAGTGGAGGTTTATTATTTGCTAGTGCTTGAAGAAAATTGCGAATCGGTATGTTTGTTTTAACATGGTGATGAAGGTTTTCCAACATTACCTTAAGCCCCTTTCCCTTACTCTCTAATTCCACTAATTCAAATTTCAGCGCAGAGATAAGTTTTTTCAATAATGGCGACGACGTAAAATTTCGTGTCATTTTGTGATTCGTTTACTTTTGTCTTATAAGTTGAGGAACAGCATTGTAGTGTTAGATCGAAATTGAAAGGTAGCATCTACAGAAAAAGAGAAAGAAATTAATACCAACTTATTTAACAGTTAGAATAATCACACACACTATTAAATGAAAATATTTAAATTATTTTTTTTATCTGTCTAAATTTTAGAACAGAGTCCGCTTTGGAAACGAAAACATGTCTGAAGAAGAAAAAGGAAAACGCCGCAACCGCAGAGAGCGACGAGTACAAGTTATACCCAATGCGTATGAGAATTTATATTGTGAAAGGCCGGAGGGATCTGATGCTTTTAGTTTAGGAAGACCTATTACCATGTGAACGTCTTCCTCCAGGTCTACAAAGAATACCTGGAACATCTGTGAAATATGCGGTTGATGGAGTGTTAAATTATTAGTGAGAGGTTTTACATTGCGCCGTTCATCGAAGATGGTTTGATGTGAAATATGTGGTGAACACTGGGAGCTCATTTTCGACGTTAGCTGTATTTGTCAGATGGTAGAATCTTATTTTGTGTTTTACCATGGCGATGCTTAGCTGAACGTAAGAACTGCTTGGATACAAAAGGGGTTTGTTACCGAGTTAATTGAACGTAACGTGATTACATTTCAACACACCACATTTACTGACGATGGGCAGAGTAAACGAATTATATCGAAGTTACTAACTTTGAAGATATATTATTTGGGTGACACTGAAATAGCCTAGCCTATGTCAGACACTTAAAATCGCAATATAAGACAGATCTCAATTCATACCTCAAAGTTTAGATGTTCAATGAAGAGAAGATTCTAAGTTAAGACAGCCTTTGAATTTTCACGGCAAAAAATAAGACGAACAAAAATAATAAAATAGTATCTTCCTTCTTGAGCAGTCTGGGTGTAGTTGACGCTCTGGATCTTGATGTCGAACAGGCGTCGATAGACAATTGCCGATCGGTCTTATATAGCAATTCGTGTTTCTCCGGTATTGATGTAAGTGTGTATGTGTGGTGGGGTCTGACACAGCTTTACGTTGAACTTTATGTAAGGCTGTTCCCATAATAAAAGTATAGCTATTTGCTCAAAGGTGAAAAACTTTTCAATTGACGTCATCTATTGCATTGTATTGCATCAGTGTTCTTTAGCTATCCTCATCGAAACATGGCAGCGGTTTTATTTCCACTTCACAGATCAATCTACAATAAATAAATAAAAATGTACTAAATTCTAATTTTTCCAATTATTTTATATTTTATGATTAAATTTAGCTTTATCCATTGCTCGGTGAGTTCACAACATAATTATATCCCTACCACACTTTAAACAGGAGAGCAATCTAAATCGAAATTGAATATTCTCAGAAACGCTATTTGCTATATACAAACGCTGCAGACTAGTTGAGGATAGCAAAACAAAAGAGGAAATTACGTATAAAAATAAAGATGTAAGTTTTTCTTGTGAAAATCCTCCAAATTAGAAAAGCATGATGACCAGAGAAAAATATGGATATAAAAATCGTGAATATTAGAGGGCTATTAAAAAGCCTTATGAAACTTTACATGCACGACTTCGTCCTGCTTTTCGTGGAAGCTACAATTTACCTTCACAGTGCATTTTTGAAAATACTATTCTTTATATTCAATATTTAGAAAGTTTACATATTTAAATATTTACTTCAAAAAGTAAAAGGTGAAAATGTGGATTTTTAAATATCAATTAAAGAATTTATTAACTTAATTTAAAGGACAAAACAAGCCCTCATCAGTTTGTAGCATACGTAAGCAAAATATTATTTTTCTGGAAACACCATTTTTAAATTTATTATTTTTAATGTCCTCTTTATATAAATATATTTGCTTTTTCTTACCTTCTCTCTCTCTCTCTCTCTCTCTCTCAGAAACTGTCCATCTGTCCATACTCTCACCGTTCGCTGGTTTTGCTTGTTGTTGGTGCTGCTGCTGTTGCTGGCTGTGCACTGTCCTTTTTGTTCACAGGAAATGCATTGTCCAATGAATAGGCGACAGCTGTTCTCTCCGTCTTATTTGGGGCTGCCCTCTGTAAATAGCCATTATTCAGCAACATTGCTCTTCGGCGGTAGGTCTTCTCAACACGTAATTGGTTTATTATTTGTGAAAAATAAAGAACTTATCGCGTGCCCAGTCGTTATTTTCTTCATTTTCTTCATATTTATGTGGAATGAATTCCCCATTGAAAAGCATATACAATGGCATTTCCATAGGCATTCTTTTATAAAACAAGGTTAGTATATTTAGAAGCTCTGAACAAATTTCATTTATATTATCCTCTAGACATTCTTTAATTATATTAAGAATGTCGGACGGTTCCACAAGTTTTAGCCGAAAAAAGGTTTGAAAGCTGACGAAACGATAATTAACCGTTGACTCAGCTAATAAAAATAGCCGCAAGCGAGCATATTTATTTCTGTCATCATCATCATCATTCACAAGCTTAATGTTCCAAAATTGAATACAGTTATCCGATGTCCAAGAAGTGCGTCGAATTCCACTCTTAAAATTGGATAAGCAAGGACCCTCAATTTTTTATTTGAAGTTAGTCCAACAGAACCTGCGTTTACACTTTTCTCAATTAACGTATGTAATACGTCATCCGTTAATCCGTAAAAGCTAAAATGCTTATACAGTGGTACCATTTGAATGTTCGCGTCCGATTCTCACAAGCCTCTTCCAACTATGCCCGTACTTAATAATAATGTACAATTTTCTGTAGGCTGCAAATAGCCTTCAACATTCATTTCGGGCTTGAGATCGATCATAATTAAAAGGACTCTCTATTATTTACCAAAACGTCTATACACATATTAGAGTAATCCGTAGACATTTCATGGTATTCCCCTCAAAAATTAATGAAATGAAATGAATAAGACAGACTGGTCATGGTGGTACTGGACACTATTTACATAATAATATTTACAGTTTCTTTGTAAGAATTTTACAATGGGTCTAGGAGGTGAATTTCCCAGACTATCGAAATAATCGCCGATTCTTTTTTCATTAATATATACGCACACTCAATGACTGCCGCCACTATTGGAAGGAATTAAATTTATTATTAATGCGGCTGGGTGTTTTACTTGCACAGGAAGAGTATCTATAGCATATACACTGCTGAATACCGTTGAACTTAGACAGTTGTAAAGAATAGTCTCGATTATGTTATGAGTCCACATCTGAGTCGACAATCGGTGTTGGAATATATTCAACGAATACTACAAATAGTGCGTATTTGAATACTACGTATTACAGCGGATAGGACGTTTTACAGCGGATAGGAGAATTATTACAAGACTAAGAGATGCATGTAAATAAAAACCAAAGTCTAAATAAGACGGATATTGATAATTTATTGCGTATCTTCCGCCGTCATGTTCATAAAAATTATCCTGAATTAATCAGGGACAAGTCTGGTCAGAATAAAATTGATATAAAAATGTATAGTTATAAGTCTTCGCTAGGAGACCAATGCTATTCTAAGCAAGAATATCTCTCTCAGTAAATTACTGTTAATGGAAACCGAAATGATTGCTCATCAGAGCGATGACCAATCGATTAATCAAGTAAAGATCAAAGGGCACAAAGTTGCCAGATTTACTTACTCGTTCAGCATGGTGATGCAAGATATGTATAGAGGAGTACGATACTAAAGAACAGAATAATTGTAGAGAACTTTTGACTGTCCTAATAAATTAAATGGTTTATCTCTGTCAGAGTTTAAGTTTTAAGGAACAGAGAGTCGACGCTTATGCTAATAGCAGATTAACTGAAAGGTAGCGTCGAGTATCGAGTAGCGTCGGAATAGAATGCGAGCAGAGTTGACTGATCTCAAAAGGACTAGTATTTATACCGCCAGTTTACCACCTTTCAAATACTTCGATGTTTATCAGTAGGTAGATGTTATGTTCTTTCGAACAAGGTTGGCACCTTTCACTAGGCATTGTCGTCACTTGTTATTGTTTTCAAAATCCATTCAAGTATGCTTATGTCACAGGATCACATAACAGCATGAAAATAATACTCACTGGAAAATACGGTGAAATGCTTTTCCTTGTTGCTGTAACAAAGTTATTTATGTCACTTCTTTGTTATTATTCACTTTTATAATGAAGTCAATCACTTAATTCAAGCGAATAATATGAATATATTATATGTATCACAACGGCGGGGAAGGATATAACGAGATAAGTCCAGGTATTTTAGGTACTGTCCATACGCTTTAGCTTCACGCACTGCACATCGATACTTTTCAAACTGATGTCGTGGATATACTGTACACACGAAGATACAGGAAAACATAAATCTATATATTTAGGACACTGGAGATCTTCTATGTTAATTCCAGGTCGTCCAAGAAGGCGTTGGAGAAAATGTTGGCGTGTTTCTCCGTAGGTACACAACACTGAACTGACCTGAGTAGAAATCATTAGTACTGTTTTAAGATCACTATACAGTACCCAATGAAGTCCGATGGTATGGGTAGAGATGTAATCGTTGGTATATTTCAAGGCTATCGGTAACTCCGTAAATGGAAATGGGGGTTTGAAGATCCACGACTGCGACGTATTTTGATCGGGATCCACAATGGCAAGCTCTTTAACCACAAGGTCCTGCGTCTCGCCATCTCCCTGGTCAAAGGCTGTGAACTGCAGAATACTTCTTTTCATGACGTCCCACGAATGACTGAGGTAAATACAATGTTATTGCTACCTTATATAGATGTCATAGATTTGAGGTATTTGGCAAAGGTATAATTTTAAATAGTATAAATGTTACGATCTTTATCGATCTGGATCAGGGAATCGAATTGTGCGTAGACAATACAGGTGATTGAATGTTGAAGTCGATTTGCAAATCCAATTTTCAAATTTACAGGAGAATCTTTAACAACATCCCAAGTACTATCATCAAGCGTATTGGCAGGAGACAGAATAAAAGCATATAATGTATACCCTTGAGGGTAATCATCATAGGTAATGGTATGGCCAGCATTTTGATGGAAAATACCAGTGCTGGAAAACAAGGTGTAATAACTTTGAAGGTACAAACGATCTGCAAACTTTGGAGTTAAAGGAATGGGTGGATAGAATTTAGAACCAACTTGAACCTGAAGATGATTTAAATCAAAGTGTTCGAAATGGAAGAGATTGAGATCACATCGACCATTGAATGCAGTATTTGAGACAAATCCAATGAAAAGGCTTTTAGGCACATTACCCAGGAATAAATTATCCAGATTGTATGTTGATACATTTTGAGGAATAGTATGTACACGAGTTTCAACTCGTGTTAATGGAAATTTTGCAGTATCTTTAAGCATGTAGCTATTTAATTGAAGAGCCAAATCAGCTGATACATCCATACGACGGGCATATAGTGTAACATCCTTTAACTCAACCTTAAAGTTTTCATTTTGTCCTGCCATAAGACAGAACGTATCTTTGGTACGGTACAATTTTATGCCAAGAGTAACCTTATTAGGGAGAATACGGTCGACCCCTGCAATATATGTATGCAGGCGTCCAAACATTTCAACACGTTTTTGCGCTGCCACCAACATAAGATGCACGTTTTTGAAATCCGGTGTTTGCATCGTCTAAAGTATCGAATTGACCTGCAGTATCCTTATACCATAATGCACTGGTTAAATTGTGGAAGTAGCATCCTCGGAATAATTGAGAATGGTTTCGATATATGCACGATAAGGGTATGTACCATTAGAAGATGAAATTAGCTTATCATTTAAGGCAATATCTACTTGACTGAATAGTGAATGGAAGAAATTATTAACGGGTCCGACAATATCGGCTGCAACGGGTGGAGGTCCTGCCGCTGCTACATGAAGATTGGTACCATCATCACGGAGAATTCTACATTTAACGTAAAGGTAGAGGTATGCCGGATGAATATACTCTGCAGTGTCTCCAGGAATAACAAATTCAATCGGTCCTTCGGATGCTAATATGCAAATAGGCCGATATTCAACCATGCGTGAGGATTCAATGGCTATTTGTGTCATGGGTACAGATACCAAATCAAATTCATTGGTACAGTACTCTTTACTGCCGGGTGTTAGGAACGACATTATGATTAACTAAAAATATCGCGTGCTTTGGTACAACGTCTTTTGCTTATTTTTCGAGGTGGACCAACACGACCAGGAGCTCTTCGCTTACGTGCCCGTCTCCGACCACTTCCAGTAAGCAACTGGGTCATTTTATTTGCGGCTTTTGTCTTTAAAGCCGATCCAGCCTCGTGAACGCGCGCTTTGATTGATTCCTTGACGGGACGATTTTCCAGCATATCCCCCGCAACTTGCATTCCTGTCTGTAAGGCCTGTCGCCCAACTGCTTTAGGGCCTTGTTTAATAAATGGCATGGCAAAACGAAAAAGACCACGAAATAAACTCCCTATTCCATGCCGCGCTGGTAAACAGGTCTTGCGAAATAAGTTATTCTGCGACCACGATATGTTCTAACTTTCATTTGGAGAGACGTTTAAAGTAAAGTGTCACCGTCAACGTTCCAGATGCAAATCGCAAATCTCGCCCTGCATGGTCCTTTAGTAGGATTTCAATGGTATCAAAACCTAATCTGAATAATGGAAAGTAATGAACGTTTTGAAAGGTAATTGTTTGGACTTTTCCGTGATTCGTATCCGTCATGGCAACAATACGAAGTAGGGGTGCTTTTGTATCGCCAACATATTGTGGTTGAAAAAAGATCCGTATATACATACACTTGCTGCGGATATCCAATACTCAAGTAAGACTGTTTTTGAATGATTCGCTTTTTTAATATGTTAATGTTTGGTTCGAATCCTAATTGTAATGCTAGCAGAGGAGATAGGCGTACAAATTGAATTATATCCGTTGCCGTAATTTGTACTGTATTGGAATATGAGAATTGTATGGTTGGTGTAATTTTATTGAGTTCATCCAGTAAATGCTGAATAGTTGCATAATATCCTACTGTAACTCTGCTTCACTTTTGTATCATTTGCTAAATCAAACCAGAAGATATATTCTCCTTCAAGAACATTTTCACATGTAAGGGGAATGTGAATTTCTGCAAGACCTACCATTCACGAAGCATCATTTAAAGGTATACGATGGTATAGAATGTTACGAAAATGGCTGGGTGTATTACCGGCATATGTGTGTGTACTAGCATTGGAACTTAGGGTGATGTAGAAACTGTCATCTGTACTTTCAGAAATCATGATGTTGCTTTCTGTTTAAAGTGAAGTGTAATGCTTGACGTTCCAAATTGAAATAGGAATTTTTACCATGTTCGTCTTATAAGTCTACGTGTAAGGTATCAAAATATTTCTTTTCCACTTTAACATACTGTGGATAATCAAAAATAAATGATTGAATTTGACCATATTGGTATTCATGTACGCTAATATTTCGCAAAAGTTGACCAATATTAGGTTGACTCTTGACAATATCAAGACAAACATTAATTTCAGATGGAATATTATATTCCAAATTACATGAATACGGTGCAACAGCAGTTAGAATCATGGGTCTTCTGCTACGATGTATTGGGTAAAAGTGAATGGCGCGTGTACTTACATTTGGATCATTACTGAATCCAAATATATTTTGTAAGCCTGGTGTGATACCAATCACATGTTGTCGACGACGGTAACGTCGATGTTTAATAAAGACTTGATGTCGTGTACTATCATAATGTAACATGATAGGATCATCAATTGCCGTTGCATCATCATTATTGCCTTCCTCATCGAGAAGAAATCCGTCATCGTCCTCTTCCCCTTCTTCATTATTAATATTGAAAACTGTAACTTTAAGTATTTTTTCAAGTAAAGTTAATATTCGTTGGTTTTCACCCTCTTTTTTTGACCTTGTTCATGCTGTTGGTCTTGGAGAATGCGAGGAATACTTTCCAACATTCGAGGAACAGAATCATAATATCCGGGAGGAAATTTAATATTGTATTCGGTTTTCTTTTTCCCTCGTGTTTGAATAATAATTTCTTCCTCGTGCTAAAGATTATAAAAACTCCAGGGGATCGTAATGCCAGTTACACCCACCACCCAGTCGCCCGTCAAATGGACTGGTTGGCATTGTTTAGTCGGATATGATGCTGTTGTATTCTCGAAGATATGATTGCTTGCATTAGATGGAAGGGTTACATAAAATTAATCGAAACCCTGCTCGGACGACATCACGAAGTCGCCTGAACGTTTGTTTGCCGCACCCAGCTATTCATATTTAGAGGATATCCTAACCATTTGACATAGACCCAACCTTTTTGTCGCTTTAATAATTTTTCAATGAGAAGTGTTTTCTTTTTCCCTACAAGGACTTTTTGAAGTTCTTGAGAGTAAAAGATTCCATTAATGGGATCGCCGTTCCAGTCTTTGATTTTATAGGTGACTGGTGTACTTTTCACACATTGGCCTAGAATAAAGATTTCGCGAGACCATTTCGACAAGTATCCCTTTTCCAATTTATGTTTATATTTGCTAACCCGAACGTAATCTCCCGGATGTAATTTACATTTGGGTTTGTTTTTAGTTTTGTTTCCGTATAAGGTTTTCCAGACTTGATTTACATTGGATCATTAACGTTTGCAGGTGTCTTCTTAATGGAGGAATGAATGGTGTGATTATAACTATGTACAAGATCGTCTAACACGTCAATGTAGCAAAACGTATTTTCAGCCGTAAAGCATTTGTACATTTTTCCTTTAATGTGCGTATGAATCGCTCTACAAGAGCTGCTTTCATTTCCGAATGGACACTATAATCGTTGATGCGATACTTTTCAAAGATGCGCTTTACATGACGATTATAAAACTCGGTTCCTAAATCAGTTTGACAATGAATGAATGGAAATTTCACCGATTTCAAAATTTTTGTTATGGCTTCAGCCATAACAGGACCCGTTTTGTTCTTAACAGGAATACAAGTCGCATAACGTGCAAATACATCAACGGCGCATAAAATGTATCCATACCCATGATTATACTTTGCCACATTTTGCATATCCACCAAATCCATTTGAATTAATTCATGAGGACCATTGACATAGTATTGTTTCCGAGGAAAGTTTTTTCGTACGGGGACATGTAACGTATGTGCTTCTTGTGAAGCTAACCATTTTTGAATGGTTTTTCTTGACAATTTGGATTTCTTTCTTAGCTCGGAAACAGTACCCAAAGACACTGGTTCCGTATATGTATAATATACTCTACGTAAAGACATGATTTAAAACTTGTATTCTCTATAATGCTTAAAAATATTTTTAAAAATGCTGCGTTTCTTTGCTTTTGGCTTAGATTACTTTACCTTCATCCGATGCTTTATACCTGCACCAAATTGAAAATTAATTAATTCTTTATGGATATTAATTTCCTGAAGCAGTTGCTTGAATGTTTGGATTCCTACAGGGTTACGTGGTGCTCTTTTTCTTACCACTTTATTTACGAGATCGATAATGTTGGACCCAGGAACAAGATTATTGTCTATGGTTACGACACCTGTCGGATCCCAACTGATGCGATTAGATGCGTGCATTAGTTTTAATAAGACTCCCGTCTTTCGAGTAACTGTTTTCGGAACAGAATCAAGAATGAATTGAAATAATGGTGAAGATTGACTTGTTGGTGCAATTGCGGGATCCGTGTCTATAAGAGGTAGTGCTATTGGTTTATGTGCTTGAGGGGTATGTTCCAAGTATCGATGCAAATCTTGCTGGTACAATTTCCATTTTTCTTGGGTTGTTAGATCAGTGCTTTTAGTGCGGGTGTAGTAATATATCCTGCATTTCTTTGTCTAAACGAGCCTGATGTGATTCGCTGGATTGAACAGAAGGAATCATTTGAGCAGATGCCTGTTCGGGAAAGAGTATCATTTTTTGAAACTGTGAAGTAGCCATACTATCGATTAAATAAACTGCCTACAACTGCACTTAATACGGGCTCTAATAATGAAGGTAAAAGTGCACCACCCTTTTGATTTAATAGTTTACGTTTGCTCTTAAGACTGGATTTTGCAAAAGCAAGAGCACGAAGCGTCTTTTTATGACGACGTAGACGTTGCTTCTGACGAGAATAAAGCGGGATGTTGCCCTTTATGGTATTTTTAGCCACTTGTGCTACAGTTCGAATAACACCTCCAGATGCTTTTTGTAATAGCAATTTGCGTTTTTTGCCCTTGCACAGCGTACGGAGCGCTTTATAGTGATGCTTCAAGCTCATCTTTTTAGTATTCTGATTTTAGCATCTCATGATTTTAGTATTCATGTCTTTTACATGTATGTACACATGCCTGCTTTCATCTGGAAAAATTTGACTACGTATACGTAACGGATCAGGGATTTGTTGAGTTAAATCAAATAACAAATAAGAATAAGGTTTCACTGTAGCTTTTTCAAATACCTCTACAACACCCTTGCTATGATGATGCATAATTTGACGTGCCAAGTATTGGATTTGTAACTTATCACGTGGGTTTTTAAAAACTACGATATAATGAGCATTGAGATATATATCACGTGCATGTTTAAATTTTTTAAACAAGTTTTGTACAATAAATATTACAGATAAACTTTTATGATGTGCGAATTTAGTATATAGGTCTGCGACGTGTGCGTTAGTTTCACTCACCAAATCATCAAGAATTAATAATGAATTAGGTTGAATCTGAAATGTTTCCATGTCTGGAATTCCATGATGAAACTTAACGTTAGATACACTAAGGTTTGGTACCGCCGCTCCATAGCACCAAACGATTTCTTTAAACTGAACAGAAAACATTTTATTACGATGTTCAAGTAAACGATTGACAAAGAAAGTTTTACCAGAGCGGGAAGTTCCCGCGATCAAAAGCGTACAAGGGTGTTGAAAGGACAACATCTCGACTTGAACTACTCCAGTTGCAATAGAGATTTCCTTTTTATACCGTCATAGACATGAAGCTACCTTTCCTAGCTATTGACACACACACACACACACTTATGCATCACAATATCCATAGCGGAGTGTCTTAAAGTCTGTTGTCGTTATGACCTGTATAACACGACGTCTCTTGTTGTTTGTCATCTGATGTGTTTTCGTCTCGGGACGTGACACGATGACGAACCCAGGCTTTCTGCAGATAGTATTTGGGGAAAATATTACCTTCTTTTCCGATTTTTCCATGACCAAATTATAAAACAGTTCAAAATTAATTTCTTCACGTGCCCTGTAATTAAGAGTAATCCCCCGAATTTTGATTACAACTTCAATTTTTCCCGTACTAATTTCTCTTTTTCGATACGCGTAATTTTTAGGACCCAACCCAATAAACCAAATGATTTCCCAACCAGGTTCAATTTCATCAGTTAACTGCCCCAAATAATTTCCAAGATAAAGCGGGGGTTGGTCGTACTTATTTTGAATAAACATAATTGAATCAATGTCTACGTATAGTTATCGTAGCCAACTTTTTCAATTAGTTTATATAGCCGGAGTTGTGCCCATGACGATATAAAGGCGGCAAGGCAAACGTTTGAGAAAGGGAGCGGTGGATTTTCTTTCTCAACAGGCCGATATGTTACAATAAGATGCCCATGTCCGATCGGATCAGCATTTGATACCTCATATTGAGGGGACAGCAGGAGGCTGAGAAATGTCTGACTGTCCTTTACAACACAGGTTTGAGCGAAGTCGGTTGTTTGACTCCATTTACCAAATAGGGAATTCAAGATGATTTTGGATATATATCTGAAACCTGGATTATGAGAAATATTATTGTATTCCATTTTGATATTTTCATGTTCTTCATAGTTTTTAATATATTCTCTTTTTTGTTCTTCAGTTTCCCACTCTGAAGGGAAACCACTTGCCTCTTATTTCATTCGTAGAAAGCTTCCAATATAGTCTTTGAATAATCCTATTTTTATCTCGAATTCCCATACTTCGTGGATTTCTTTTACTATGTATTTTTTGATAGCTTTTTGAAGCTCGTGTGAACAGAACGTGCCTCTAAACATCCGTTGTGCCTCTAAACATCCGAATGTAAACATCCGAGTCTCGTTTACATTCCCCGATATTTGTTTCTTCCATGCATGTTCGACAGAAGACGAAAAACAATCTAGAATGGCAATTCATAGCTAAAAGTGGGATTTTCAGGGTTCTTGGGGGTTCTACCTTGCAGTCTATTAGACCCTGAACTTTGGTTATATCGGGGAAACTGACCTCGTACACCTTGGGAGGTCCCACTGGCAATGTTTTTGTTGTCATTACCCAAGGATATAATGAAGTTACATTTACGTAGGAAATTTTTTTCATTTTCTGAACATTTGTACAAGAACCTGAAACATTCTGTTCTGCCACCCTTCAATGCATCCATCGTTTACCAAGTCCTCCATCCATCGTGGCACCGTGTTTCTTAATAAAGTCCTGGATGCGCCTATCATTCTTTACTTCTTTGTCCCACTCGCATTCTCACATGACAATAACTTTGTTTTTCAATGTTTTTTTCAAATATTCAATTTTCTGCATGGTCCGTGCATATTTTTGCTCCATGGTTTCCCCGCCAACGATGGTTTTGTGCCTGAGGTAAGGAAAACAAAAAGGACACCCATGATGGTAGCACCCTTCGTATTCCAGCGCTGATTTTGTTTTTTCTTCTTAGCCATCTACCATATATTTTCCAACTTTCCATTCACCTCCATTCGCGGCATGTCGGATTTTTTCATCGAATGTTGGACATATAACTTGGCCACTGCACGGCTTTTTTACTCTGGCGGTCTCGGTGTTCAAATCCGCGTGGAGGGATAATCGAAATAGTTGCTTTCGGTAGGTAGAGAGTGCGAAATACTTTAATGGCCATACTTGCGATAGTTGATCATACAAGAAAACACTGCAGACCATCCGTACGTTCTTCAATAGTGTTTGAAAATTTTAATACGACACTAGCTAATATGTGTACATCATTCCTGCAATACTCCAATAATTCTCGCTGCATATTGAATTTATAGTCTTGTTTTACACATTCGTCATGCCACTCCTTCAGCGCTTTCTATTCTTCCTCTGCCGGCTTTGGGGGTCAAAATATTCAAAATCAGGAATGAGGTTATTGTAATCCTGATTTTCAGGAACATTAAACAAGTAGGGAAACTCTCCTTTCTTCAAGGTATTTTCTAACCCTAAAGTTTTAGGGAGTTTCGCCATTTTAACACCCATATACAAAAAAGTGTCCCGGAAGATGGTTTTCTTGCTCCCAAAGCCATTTCTATAATCTTTTGGCCTTGAGCAATAATTTTCAGCTCTTTGCCAAAACCTTGGTCCACCAGTAAACTCTTGGCGGCCAGAATCATGTCGTACCTAGTTCCATTATGACTTAAAATCACCGTCTTCTCAAACGAAGGACGTTCTTTTAATACATGGACTATGAACTCTTTCATTGTCTTCAAGGAGAAATCACGGATACCCCCATTTTCCGTGTCTCCGCAATCCATGCATGTGGCGTCTGAACTCTCATCTTTACATTCATTGTATCTGTGGGATAAACATACTAAGTTTACAATATGCTCGCGCTCGCCCTTCGTATTTGGACCAAGTAACATTGTTTCGACGTCAAATATAATATACAGATATTTCGTGTAATGTTCTGGTTTCAATTTTTTCACAAAACATTGGTGGTCTGGCATGACGTACTTTTCACATTGTCTACAGTAACGTTCTCCGCATTCATGGGGCTGTTTCTTATTTTTTCTTTTCCGCATATCAAACGGTTACACGACAAGTCGGACACTGCTTCACATTGTAACATATGGCCTTGCCTTTGTTAGGTACCTTTTCGTGATTTTATAGCATTCGAGAAAAGGAAATACTCTTTTGCAAACGGAGCATGGAAATCAACCTTTTTCCTCATCAGAAATCGTGTGGCTAACTTCACAGTAGGAACATTTAAACTTACACTCATGGTTATCTTTATTCCCATTATAACCCTTCAAGCACAAAGGACAGTAGTGTTTTACTCTCAAATAGGATTTAATAAAGGTGATTGCACTATAATGCCCATCGCTATAGTGGATATAAAGCTGCTTTACAGCTTCCGGTGCCGCGTACCGAATAGTTGCCTCCCTTTTCCCTGCATTCCTTTCGTATACTACAATTGTAGAACGCGGAAGTAAATGGCGCTGGAACAGATTGATTTCCTCGACACCACACCCTCTTAGCCTCTCTACATCAACCCCTGCTTTCTCACACAGATCTTTCGCTTCATTAATCCAGGCATCTGGACAATGTTTTAAATCCTGAAGATTGTACACTTTACGGCTGTTACCCTCAGCTTTTGCTCTCGCCATGACCAAACCCTGGGGGAGACAGTAGAGGTCTACTGGAGGCGAGATGATGTATTTCTCGAGGAAAGCAGTCATTTCCATGATTTTACCCTGGCGTTTAGTTACTCTCCCTCTTCCTTTATATGGATCCACAAAATGTACTTTTATGTTCACTTGGCCTAGAAGGAAAGTTTCATTACTTTGAATGACGTTTTCTATGGAACGTAAAATTACATCTTGTGACAGTTCATCCCTTCGTCTCCACCCCACGTACATCGGTCTATTAACCGTGGAATTACTCGAATCCAATGTTGAACCAACGTACGCCTCAGCATCAACGTCGGGAATAATATTATCCAGTGCAAAGGAAAAGAGATTCGCAACATAAGCCTGTATGTCATGTGCACTTACGCCGGAGTTTTGTTCGATAATTATTTCTCTTCCTTCAATTCCGAAGTTGCGATACATGCGATTACAACGAGAAACAATTTCAAAATTATTATTATGACTACTAGAGGCATTGCTACTACTGTCTGCATTACCCCTACTAGTACTCGCACCTTGGTTTCCAGCACCGTATAAATTATTGCCGGGAGGTACTTAATCCTGCCATTCATCATCGTTAATATCATTTATCATATATTCCATGATCTGGTCGTCGAGATTAAAATGATGTAAATTAATATTCTCGAGTAAGCTCTCATCATCATCATCATTTACGACTTCAACATCCCTTTGATCAGGGCTATTATTATCCTCCACGATAACTTGCACATCATTATAACGAGGGATAATATTATCCTCAATCACCATCAGCATCTCTTGTCTTGAGGGACCAGGTTGGTTGGAAACATTCGTCTGAACGGAAGAAATATCACCAAACATCCCACTGGCCACCTCATTCACAATACGATCCACTTCCAGATCCACATTGCTTTCCATCAGAGCTTCCATTCTTTCATGCCCGAGTAAGGGGCTGAACACAGGGAGCTCCTCCGGCATCGCTACAGTAGAAGTGGAAGCCACTTGGACAGATTCCACGACCACCTCATTCTGATGGTTTTGTGTACCTTGTACACTATTACGCGAAGTATTAGCGCAAGGGATACATTCACCACCGGGAATAAAAGGCAGCATTGGAAACTGTCCCAGCGCCGCATAGAAATTATCCCCATCCCGTCTCCCTAAAAATCCATATACGGCATCAGAATGGATACGGTCACAATCAATCATACCTCTGCTAAATAAATTGTCAAATTTGCTTCGAAGTAATTCCATTTCACCCTCAAATCTATAAGGGACCGTACTGAACAAATCGAGAATGTCTGCCACGTTTTGACAGGCATTAACGATTTCCTCTATACAATCCACGCACATCTCTACAAGATGAGCAATAAATATTTTACTTATATCAATATTTACGGGACGATGACCTTGAGCCTGCAGATAACACAGCCATTGCCACGTGCGTATTAGTTTATCGTTAGTATTGAGAGCTCCGGCCTGTAAGGCAGCAAACATGTTCTCAATAGTGGTGACCACGATTCTAAAAAGAGATACGTACGTCTAATGAGTGATGGACAATAACACTATATTACATGTAGTTCCCACAAAAGATAGAAAATACAAAGAGTAAAAGTGATTTCTTAATACATATTTTCTTTTAAGATAGAAACAAAAAAACTTGCTTGGCATGTATGATTTTTTTTCTAAAATTGTTTCTAAGAAAAGAGATATATTTTCCATCAATTCGTCAAGTTAAGTAATTTTCAATTATCATATCAACGAAAAAAATAGTTCACCTTTCTGCAAAATGTAGAAATATAAGTTTTAAAAAAGGATATCTAGACTTTTTAGGAATATAAAAGTAAAAATGAAACTAAGTTTTATTTTTTTTCATTTGCTTAGTTTTCTGGACTTTTAGATCAATTATCGCCTGGGGGTGTCATTATCATAACAAATATTTTTTTCCTTATTTTGATAGTTACACTTGTGCTGGTAACAAAACACAAGACCTGGACGAGTGTGAAACATAAAAGAGAAAGATAGCTTTGACTTTGGGTTGAGAAGCAAAATATTTTTTAAAACTCAACTTACACTGATTATTCAAGATACAAGTCAGAACACAAGAGGAACACAAAATGGAATGATTGATGAAGATTCAAATCCCAAAACAAAATGGACTGGTTTCGAATCTGTAAAAAAAAGAAAATTATTTTCAGTAATATGATGTTTGTTAATTTTTAATGTTTTCACCAACTTTAAAATACATTTTTCCATAAGAGAAAGAGCAATGCCGGTAATAAGAACTTTTATTTTCTCTGAAATTAAAACCATAAACTTTTTGATTAGGTTGTTTTTTCCTTTCAAATTTTATTTTCATAATTATTCTTAAGATCCTTTCTTTTTTTACCAAAACTTTTTGAAAGAAATTCCAGATTTTTTTTCTTAAGATCTTTTGGTTTTTATTAAAACTTTTTTAAAGGAATTCATTTCTTAAGATTTTTTCTTTCTCACTAAAACTAGCTACGAGTTTTTTTTCTTTCTTGTTAAAACTTTGTTCCAAATTTTCTTTTCACAATTATTCTTAAGATCTTTTCGTTTTTTATCAAAACTTTTTTTAAAAAAATCTTTTCTTAAGATTTTTTCTTTCGCACTAAAACTCGTTACGAATTTTTTTTCTTTCAAACTAAAAATATCTTTTGTAGAGACAAAACATTTTTTTCCTGTCAAACTAGAAACTACAATTATTTTGTAAATATTTTTCTTTCCTTCGTGTACTATATTAAAGATTTTATGTAAGAATCATAAACGTTTGTGCAAGTTTAAACTTTTCGTTACAAATTTTCTTTTCACAATTATTCTTAAGATTTTTTCTTTTTACCAAAATATTTTTTGTGAATTTTTTCTTTATGTATGCAATAACTTGCATACTCTCCCAACTGAGACCTCTAGTCAAGTACCTTCTCAAATGTTGCTAAGATCGTTAATAAAAAAAGAAAAACCATTTTGAGTTCTCATCATTGTAATCCTATTACTATTTTAATTAATAAGCAAGTATGTTACTCTTTCTTTAAAGTACACTTCCTACATCCAACTGTGTTTAAAAGCAGATGCCTATAAATTGTGTCGTTAGTCAGATAGATTCTTTTATTGATCTTAAAATTTTGTTCTTTTTCTTTTAAGAATTCTCGTTATTCAGATAGATTGTTTTCAAGGTCTAAAATCAAACATGTGTACTTGCATGAGTTAAGTCAAAACTGTAAATTAATATAACAACGAATATAATTCAACTTACTTTGCTTTTCCTTATTTTCAAGGATATCCAATAATAATAATATTGTAATCAACGAATATTAATTCCAAATCTGGAAATATGGGAGACAAAAAGTTAATATCAGAGAGTAGCAAATTGTCGTCTAGTCTGCTCAACAGACGAACTCACAATGCAGTCCCCCTTGCATTTACCGGAAATAAAAGACGCGACATTCACCCTCCCCCCTCTCAAACATCTCTAACAAAACCATATGATCATTAAGATCGACACATGTGTATCCGCTTCATGTGCAGCGGAAATGAAAGAGACGACAGACAGCCTCCATCCATCTCCTCTAAAAAAACCATATGGCAACCATATCGTCATTAAGCGCAGCACCGGAAATAACAGGCGACAGTCACCCTCTCTCCATCTTTAAGAAAACCATATGGCAACCATATGGCCATTAAGCTCAACACACGTGTATCTGCTATGAACTCCCTTCAACCATCGCCTTCTTCCCTGATATCACAATGCACATGCGCAGCTCCTACCAATTGGGATTCGCTTCTGTTTTTTCAGTCAGTCACTGCAAAAGAAGCAACTGGGTAAGTCTTTTCATATTTTTAAAACGCATGGAGACTGTTATAAGCATCCTTGCCTTCCATATTGCTTAGGTTTTCAAATGGGTGATGGGAGAAGAAAGGGTGTACAACGCCTCGATTTGTGTTTCTCTGAAAATATGTTGTATGTCTGGATTGTTTCTGAAAACTTGATATTTTCACTTCTCATATAACCCGTAGGCTTCCCAACGGCTTGTGGCGTTGAAATACGCTACTAAATGATTCTTATTTTATATTCCCTGTCACATCGCGATATTTTTTCTACTCTTAGTTTGAACTCAAAATCTTCACGCTTTTCCACGTTTTGACGCCATATTTGAAGTCCTATGTAAGCTTTACCATCAAGATATAGTACTCGAATAATGTTATTTTGTATTCCCTATCCCTTCCCAACATTTTCGTATCATTCATTAAAAGTCAAAATCTTAACCCTTTCCACCCCTTGACACCATATTTGAATGTTCCCCAATGGCTTATGGCTTTGACATACGTTAGTAAATAATTCCTATTTTGTATTCCCTGTCACCTCCCAGCATCTTCATATCATTATTTAAAACTTGAAATCTTAACCCTGCTCCATGTTTAACACCATATTTGAAGTCCTATATAAGCTTTGACACAACGATACACTACTACAGTATTGTTATTTTGTATTCCCTCTCCCCTCCCCTCTTTTTTTCCTACCATTAGTTAAAACTTCCAATTCTTCAATTAGTTTATATAACCGGAGTCATGCCCATGACGATATAAAAGCGGCAAGGCAAATGTTTGAGAAAGGGAGCTTCGCTCTTTCTTTCTCAGCATCACAATATGTAACAATGAGATGCCAATATCCGATCGGAACATCGGTTGATACCTCATACTGAGGGGACAGCATGAAATGTCTGATATTATTAATGCTAAGAAATGTCTGACTGTCCGTTAAAACACAGGTTTGAGCGAGGTCGGTTGTCTGACCCCATTTGCCAAATAGGGAATTAAAAAATAGATACATACCTCTAACCTGGATTATGAGAATATTATCATACTCCATTTTAATATTTTCGTCTTACTCATACTTTTTAATATACTCTCTTTGTTGTTCTTTAGTTTCGCACTCTGCGGGGAAAATACTATCTTCTTGCTTCATCCTAAAACTTCCGACATAGTCTTTGAATAGTTTCACTATGTATCCTCTTTTATTGCTTTTTGAATCTCGATCGAACAGAACGGGCTTCTAAACATAAGTTATTCCGAGTCATGCTTACATTCCCCGATATTTTTCTTCCATTCATGTTCTGCAGAAACCAAACATTAATCTTGAATGATAATTCATTCCTAAGCCTGGGACTTGAAGGGTCCTTGGGGGCTATTATATATTATACCCTGAACTTTTGTTATATAGGGAAATTGACCTTGTAGACTATGTGTGTGGTCCCACCGGCAATGGCTTTTTGCCGTTACCCAAGGATAGACGCACGTGACATCCGATCTTTTCCGTTTCTAAACATTTGTAAAAGAAACTAAAACATCCTGTTCTGCTGCCGTTGAATGTATCCTTCGGACTAAGACCTCCATCCAACGTGGCACAGTGCATCTTAATAAAGTCCTGGATGCCCATATTATTATTTATTTCCTTGTCCAACGTGCAGTCCCACATGACAATAACTTCTATTTGTCGTTTCTTAGGTTCGTACATATTTTTGTTCCATGGTCATGTTTCGTGCCTTCGATGGTTTTGTGCCTGAGGTATGGAAAACAGGGCACTCTTGGTGTAACATCCTTCGTATTACAGCGCTGTGTTTGTTTCTTCTTTGAAGCCATCTACTTTATATTTTCCAACCTTCCGTTCACCACCATTTGCGGCATGTCAGATTTTTACCCGCAGTGTGGGATATGTAACTTAACAACTGCATGGCGTTTTTATTCTGGCGGTCTGTGCTCATATCCGTCTGGATGGATAATGGAAATAGTTTCTTCTGAGAGGTAGAGGATGCGAAACACTTCGATTGCCATGCCTGCAATTGTTGACGAAACTAAAAAGCACTGCAGGCCATCCGTACGTTTTAAATAATATTTGAAAATTTCACTACGCCACTAGGTAGAGTTTGAACATCGTTCATACAGTACTAGAATAATTCTCGTTACATGTTGAATTTATACTTTTGTTTTACTGATTCATGCCATTTGTTCAGCGCTTTGTATTCTTCTTCATTCCGGCTTTCTGGATCATAATATTCAAAAGTAGGGATGAGATCTTGGTAATCCTGATTTTCAGGCACATTGAACAGGTAGGGAAACTAATCTTTCTTCAGTTTTTTTTGTAAGACTAAGGTTTTACGAAGTTTCGCTAACTTAACACCCATGTAAAGATAGGTGTCCTTGAAGACGATTTTTCTGCTTCCCAGAGCCATTTCTATAATGTTTTGGCTTTGAGCAATAATTTTTAGCATTGTTGCCAAAGCCTTAGTCCACATGTAAACTCGTAGCTGCCAGAATCATGTCATAACGAGTTCCGTTATGACTGAGTAACACGGTCTTCTCAAACGAAAAGCGTTCTTTCAATACAGGGATCATAAAATCTTCCATAACCTTAAAGGAGAAATCACGGATACCCCCATTTTCCGTGTCTCCACAATGCATGCATGTTGCTTCTGAATATTCATCTTTACACTTATTACATCTAGGCGTCGTGCATACGAGGTTCACAATATGGTCACGCCCTTCGTGTTTGAACCAAGTTGCAAAATCTCGACATCAAAAATAATATACAAATAATTGTTATAGTGGTCCGGTTTTTGTTTTCTCACAGTACATTGATGCTGTCATTACTTACTTTTCACATTGAAGACAGTGTGGCTGTTTCTTATTCCTTCTCTTGGTCGGATGGTCGCATATCGATGGTCCCACGACAAGTCTGACGCAGTTTCACTTGTAACACACAGTCTTGCCGTTGTTAGGTACCTTTTCATGATTTCTAAAGCATTTGTACGAGGGAAATGCTCTTGCAACTGGAGCAGGAAAATGTTCCTTTTTATTCGTCTGAAATCGTATGACTGACTTAACAAAAGTTACATTTAGAATTACATTCATGATTGCCTTTTCGACCATCATACCATTTCAAGCATAAAATTGACGCGAAAAAAATAGAAAAAAATCTTTTGAATTAAATTATTAATCTCATTTCGACTTTCACGACTTCACTTACTTTGTAGGTGTTAATGTTCATCTGCTTCTCATCACTTCTGTATTAACACCTACCACTCATCCCCCATTCGCAATCTAGTATAGTTGTAGTAGGAGGGATATGACTACCATAAGATCCATGTTAATGATCAGTTCCCTTGTTGCTATTAAGTATACACTTGACCACGAAAATTATTGCGGGCGTTGAAAAAAAAGAACCTAACGGATTTTTGATTAATAACTTCCAGTCCAACCAGGGTTGCCTCGTCCCAATCATATAGCCACGGTCATGTTAAAACTTACGTCATAGCATGCTCAGGATTTGAATGTATGCTCATAAACGAAACTAGTGGTTTAATAAGGAATATACATATATAACGTTTATTTCTAATTGCAGGTAAAGTAGCAAACCAGGCCTGACTTAAACTTGAATCGCCATTACATGATTTGTCTTCCAACGAAAATTAGAAATAGAATCTCGACAATTTTCTGCCACATCTCATTGCTTCATCTTAGCTTGGAGCGTCCCCAACAGTTATGCAGTCCCGCACAAAATGTCCTCATGAAGTAAACATTAACTTCGCCGAAATCCCCAGACCTCTTTGACTCCAATACTCACCCAGTCCGGTCTCGAAGGCGATTTCCCACGTAAAGCATCTCCAGCAATCCTACCTTGCTGCTGACAGGCAAACGAAGTTGGCCTTGTATACTTTCACACCAGCTTCCAAACCGCCTCCCCAGGACCAAACGGGACTCTGCAAATCTTATCACCTTAAACTTTCTGAGCTCCCACAAGCTTAAGCAATGCAAAATCTTTTAATGAAGTACGATTCGGTCACAGTATCTCGAGTTTAAACTGGTTTTCTGCTTTCGTCCTTGTCCAGCCTCAAAACCTCGCGCACGGGTCGATGTCTGGGGCGGCCTTAGACGAAAGTAGAAAAATTAACTGTTACATAGTCAAAACAATGACTAAGTTCCCAGCCCAAAATGGCAATAGCTTAGTGAGCTGCTGGGAATTATTCTAAGTCCCCATCCGAGTGGGACTTTAAAGTTTTCTTGCTTCCTACATTCTCAACATCTTCTCCTACTCCTCCAACTCAGGTATCCCACAGGCAAAGTAAAGAAAACCAGATCAGATAGATAGCCTCACAAAAGCTCGGGCAGTTCATTATATACTCTCCCGGCTCCCGCACTTTCTACGATCGGCCAAACGCAGCAGGCGCATATACGAGTAGCTCCGAACTCCCGGCAGCCAAGCGTAGCCGTGAACCCATACAAAGCTGGCGATTCATATACAAATCTAAACAAAAGTAAACTTTCTCCCAACTGTTTCCCTTTCCAAAATTACATTCTAAATATACATATCACAACCCGTATGCAAATAAGACGGGTAATCATAATAGTGGCCTTCATTGACTATTAATATATACAAGAAAATAGAGAAAATAATTGAATCAAAAATGATGTGAATTTTCGATCACATGAAGGTACAGTAATATTTGACTCTCAAATAGGATCTAATAAAGGTAATTGCACTATTATGCCCACTGTCATAATGTACATAAAGCTGTTTTGGTAAATGAGTTCCGGCGTAACGAATAATTGCTTCGCTTGTCACTGCATTCGTCTCATACACTACAATTCTCTAGCGTAAAAGTAAATGCTGCTGGAATCGATTAATTTCATCGAGAGTACATCCTCTCAACCTGTATATGAACTCCTGCTTTGTCACAGATCTTTGGCTTCGTTGATCGAGGCATTTGGACATTTTTTAAAATCTTGATGATCACGTACTTTAAACCTTTAACCTTCTGCTTTTGCTTTGGCCAAGACCAAACCCTGTAGGGGCAGTAAAGGTCCGTTAGAGGCGAGATGATATATTGTTCGAGGAAAGCAGTAATTTCCATGATTTTATTTTGACATTTCGTTTTCTTCCCTCTTCCTTAGTATGGGTTCACAAAATGTACTTTTATGTTCACTTGGCCTAAAAGGAAAGTTTCATTGAATCACATTTTCAATGGAACGTAAAATAACATCTTGTGACAATTCATCTCTTCTTCTCAGCCCCACGTAATCCGTCATTTAACCGTCGAATTTGTAAAATCGATCGTTAAATCAAAGTACGCCTCGGGCTCGACATCCGGGATGATATCCAATCTTAAGGAAAAGATATTCGAAACATACGCTCCTACATCATGTACATTTACATTTTGCTGATCGACGATGATTTCTCTCCCTTCTTTACAAAATGCGGGTACTCGCGATTACGCCCTGCAATAATGAGTTATTACTACTAGTAGAAGCATCACTACTACTACTGGCATTACTCCTAGTAGTACTAGCACCTTGGTTTCCAGCATCGTATAAGCTATTACCGGGAGGTACCCAAACCTGCCACTTTATATCGTTGATATAGTTAATCATATGCCACATGAACTGCTCATCCAGATTAAAGTCGTGTAAATTAATATTATCAAATAGGTTCCAACCTTCATCATTAATTGGTTCATGAATTCAACATTTCGTTGATCAAAACTAGTATTCTCCATGATAACCTGAACATCATGAAATGAATTTGTACGTACGTTGTCATCACGAGGGATAATATTCTCGACCTCCTCTTATCATGAGGGACCAGCATGGTTGGTAACATTACTCTCAAATATAGCAATATCGCCAAACATACTACTGGCGATATTCACAATGCGATGCACTTCCAGATCTGCATTGCTTTCCATAGGAGCTTCCATGCTTTCATCCCCTAGTAAGGGACTGAAAACAGGAACCTCCTTCATAGCTGCGTTCTCAAAAACTTGTTCTTGTTTAGAAGTGGAAGCCAATGGGAGAGATTCCACTACCACCTCATTCTGATGATTTTGTTTACCCCCAACACTATTACGCGGAGTACTAGCGTAAGAGATACGTTCATCAGCAGGAATAAAAGGCAGTACTGGAAAATGTCCCAGCGCAGAATAAAATATCACCATCACGTCTCCCCAAAAATAATTAAATCACATTAGAATTGATACGGTCGCAAGCGATCATACCTTTGCCAAATAAGTAGTCAAATTTAATTCTAAGCAAATGAATTTCGTCCTCATATTTATAAGGGACCGTGCTGAACAAATCGAGAATGTCTGCCACATTCCGGCAGGCAATAATGATTTCCTGAATAAGATGAGGAATGAAAATTCTACTTATATCAATATTCATCGGACGGTGGCCTTGGGCTTGAATATAGCACTGCCATTGTCAGGAACGCATTGTCCCCTAAAGGGACAGTTTCATTACTCTGAATGACAATTTCGATGGAACGTAATATCACATCTTGTGTTAATTCATCCCGTCTTTTCCACGGAACGGACATCAGCCTATTAACGGTCGAGTTCGTAGTGTCAATAATTAATCCAATGTAAGCCTCGGGTTGAACGTCCGGGATATTATCCAGCGCAAACGAAAAGAAATTGGAGAAATACGCCTCAACATGATGGGGATTTATGTTCTGTGGAGCAACTATGATCTCTCTCCCCTCCATTTCAAACTGGAGTACATACGATTAAGGCGTGCAAGGATCTCAATTATTATGACAAGTAGAGGCTAGTATACCAGTTCCATCTTCATAATCAATCTGTAGTTTGGATCTTCACTATCTTTGTGACTTCTGTACCCTTGTGTAGTTCTTTTAATGCTTTCGCATCTCAACTACTTCGATTCTCCGGTTCAAACCAATGAAGATCGGGAATAGAACTCACGTAATCTTGATGATCATCCGTAATAAATAAATACGGGAATCCACCATTCTTTAACTTATTTTCTAAACCTAAAGTCTTGGGCATATTACTTACTTTGACGGACATTTATTTCAGTAATCGCCGACGTCAATTTGTTTTCCAAGGGCCATTTCAATAATTTTGTCCGCAAGTCTGTCATAGCCTTGGTCGTTTTTGGTCGGTCCCAATGATCGTTTTTGCCGGAAAAATCGTATCAAATTTCGATTCGTTATGACTAATGTAAATGACCTGAAACGAATGGCGTTCTATTTGTACGTGCTTTATAGTCAGACAACATTTTAAACACGAGATCATGACTACCCCATTGTTTGTGTCCCCACAGATCATAAATTCGGCACTTGTATTTTTCTCATTCCAACAAGTTTGGCAGCGATGACCGGCACATAGTAAGTTTACTTCATGTTCTCTCCCACTTCGTATTATGACCAAGTACTTTGCTTCCTAGCCGAAAATTACCATAAGGTATTTACCATCAGTGTTGAGGTTCTATTTTTCGTACAAAACAATTATGGCAAGGAAATGCATGTTTCTCACAAAGTGAACAATTCATTTCGTCGCAAATCGGTTTCTCTTTTCTTCGGGGCATATGCCTACAAACACGTCACGTGGGGTATGCAACATTATCACTTAATGCCTTGCCAGGGTTCAGTTTTGTTTTTGGTTGATAAAACAGTTCATAGAGGGGAAAACCTTATTGTATTTAGAGCATGGGAATCTTCTTTTTCGTCTCTTTCGATACCATGGACTACGCCATGCGCATTTATGTTGGCTTTTATAATACATTGGATCGCCATATCCCGAAGTAATATAAACAGTAGTTCTTTACTCCCAGGTACGAACTAATTTTAAAATCCTACTATAAAGCCCCTATTCATATTGGATATATAATTTTCTTGGGGCAGGTGAACCTGCGTGCCTTGTCTGAGGGTCTCTTGGATATGCTACTATTTAAAAGTTCGGCAGTAGATGCTGTTGAATCGTATTCACTTCCCTTGTGCTACAACCTTCGATACCCTCAATATCCACACCAGCTACCCGACTCATAGCTTTAGCCTTATTGAAATGTAACATTAAATATTGAATAGCAAGGAATACAAATGAGTTTAAAGAAAGCTCCAAATACCACATTATACCGAATAAAATACATATATCATCTTTGTTAATTTAGAGAACAACATACCTTTTGAATTTAAGATGTTTCTGATGTGTTGATATATCGAATGATTTACACTTCGTATTCGAAGTTCGAACTGTCACTATCTTTGTATGAGTGGCTTAATCGTGTTTAAACCAAAGATATAAAGTTCTGTAATTCTTCAAACGGAATCCAAAACGGAGTGTAACTTTGAAGATAGCTGTTCGACGGATGTTTACCTAGAATTTAGGTAAAGCTGGCGAAATAGTTAATGACGATGGTTGAGCACAAGCGACTGCGAATGTCTGCCTGCGAGTGCGCCTCAAGATAATTTTTTGTTCATATTTATATTAGTCTATTTTCTAATTGAAGGAAGCACTGAGAATTTTCATGTGGAATAAAGTACAACTGTTTCAAGGCGAAACTTTTTGTAATTTTTAAAACACTACTTAAAAATGTTCTTATGTTACCATTCACATCACTAACAAGTCTTCAGACTATCGCGTGGCTCTGTGACAATTCTTAGGTCTTGTGAAACAAGGTCCAATCATGGTTATCAGAAAGAGTGCCTTCATAGAAAAGTATACACGGGAATAGAAATGCTCTCACAGTCACGTTGCTCTGTTTTGACATACTAATTGTTACCTTGGAGGTTAAGATAATTTTAGCGTTTGATCATGATCCATTACATTATAGACGAAGTCTTAGAAACAACTCAATATAAACGAAATGTCTTACAAACTAAATACACTGTTACACAAAATTTTAAGAAAATAATCAAATGAATAAATTGAAATCTGCAATCATACAACACTATACTTCCGTTGAAAATATCAATCTGTGTGACTGAAAGAAGAGCCCTTTATCCATATTTTGTTCTAGGCTGGGAATGTGGTCCTTTACCCAATCGAGGTTTCGCCCAGTGTAATTTTATTCTAATTCGTCAAATAAAAATGCCTCATTGGAATTCAAAACGTTTTCTAATGTTCATAAAATTACATCGAGTGTCAACTCATCTCTCCGGCGCCAAGAAACGTATAGGGACATATTTATAGTCGAAGGTCTGCTTTCAATCGTAAGGCCCGCGTATGCGTCTCGCGAATTTGTGAGAGAATGTTTTCAAAGCAAAGGATCCAGCCCAGACACACAATTTTCAGCATCAACATCTACTCCGTCATGAGTGGATAGTGCGACCTCAGTACCGTCCATCATGAAATAGGGTAACCGTCATCGTCTACTGGAAATGATTTTAAAATTTTCTTAAACTTTTATTTCCGATAACGGACATATTATGACTGGATGGTACCAGTCATGACTCAGGGCTGGCGCCACACCATTTTCGCTAGTTTCGTCAGTGCAGTGTCGGCAGTAGGAGGCGGGCTCTTATATCTTCCAGGGTGCTGCTGAATACCACTACCTCCACTTCCATCTTCTCGCGATGACCCTGGCTGCACGACAATATTATTTTGAAGATCATATTCTTCAACTACAGATAAATGTCATACATTCAAATACCGCTGCTGAACAACTTTACCTTCAACCCAATCCCCATCACAATGAACTACAATATGCTGATGAGGTCCGTTTCTCATTTCTACCTTATCCAGGAAGTCTATGGCGATTTTAAATGCAAACTGCCCTTCCACTTTCCTAGTCATACTACTACTGCTACTACTCAGCTGCTGGGCTGGTGATGGCGACGGTGGTGGTGTAATTGACGGCACGTCATATACCTCCCCCCCTCCGTCAGTGGTAAAGTACTCATATCGAGCTCAAATAAAGGAATTACGCTTTGATCAGTAACATGGCTCCTTCCACCTGATCCGAAACGAATATATACTTTCCATTATCTCCTCAAATTCCAGATGTTCTGTTTAATAGGGTCAACAAATCACCCATTGATTGGGATACCATTATGCAACCAAGCACTTTTTCCCAGTAGCTGTACACTAGATTCTAATTTAATTCCTACCTGCATCCTCAAAGGTCAACCGGAATACCATACACGTGAGATGACTTAGTTACGTCCAAGCTCGACCCATGACATCGCCAGTGGGCATGCATCACTACAAAAATAGTCAAAATTGTATCAATTGAATTCATCTTCCTTAAATAGAGACACGCCGTCAATACGTGCGTTCACAACATCGATGTCACGTATACTGAATACAAACTCTATGTGCATAGGATTAAATACGTAATGTTACGAACGTTCTGCATTCTATTATTCCACAAAACTTGGGATAATTTTGGACTTGGGATAATTTTGACCGCAAATCGAAAAGGAAATTTTTGCAGGTGGCGTTTAAAATGCGTTTTAGAGTATGGTGAATAATATATAAACTTTTGACGAGACATGATCTTTATATTTCTTGGACTCGGATGTTTGTTGGACTTCTGCCTTATTAGACTCGGAACAAAATTTTCCGACAAAGATTGTACTAGTGGTGTTTAAAATACGTTTTAGAGCATAGGTAACATCAAAATTTGGTTTGCCATGATCTTTTCTACCTTAGCCGAGTCAGAAATTGTTTTCGAAAACAATTCTACAGGTGATGTTTAAAACTCCCTTCAAATCATGCTGAAGAACAAATCAAGTTTTGGCGAGATATGATTTCGACTTTTTCTACCTTGACCGACAACAGAATTTTCTCTATTTTTACAGGTGTTTTTTAATACGTTTTAAAGCATAAGGAATAACATATCAACTTTTGGCCAGACATGATTTTCATTTTTCTACCTTGTTTACACGGTATAATATTTCGAAAATAATATATTTCCACCTTGAATCACTTATAGACGTCAATACAAGTAACCGATACATTAAACAATGTAAAAATACTGACTTAAAACAACACCATAAAGCTATGCCCTGCTTCAACATAGACCCTGACCACCGCCTTCCCTATTCAGTTCTGAGCTAGAGTATCCTAAAAATCATAAACTATATTGAAGTATGTTAATTAAAACATATTGGATCTTAATTCAACATAATATCCATAGCTCGGTCGTGTTCAGCGTCGATTACACATTTGGACGGAAATTTTCAAATTATATTTTATATCGCTACATTTCTTCTACTATTCCATTATTCCAACTACCAACCATTCCTTGATTGAGATTCAAGATTTTGTTATTAATTGCGTCTATGTATACTTTTGAATAATTTTCAGTCTGTTGATTTCTCCCTCGTAAATGCTCGGTCATCATTCTTATCGATGCATATCTGTGTTAATAGTTTTATAAATATTGACGTCCCATACTAAGATTTCTCATGAACACATTTTGAAACAACTGAATTATGTTATAACAGGTATTAAATTTTCTAGCAGAGATACTATATCTTACTGCTTCTTCTCCAATTCCACTAGTCCAACTATCAACCCCTTCACCAATTCAGATTCAATTTTTCCTTAATTGCGGCTCTGTATTCTTTACAATCATTCCGCAATTTGTTTTCGTCTTCGTCGTAAATGTGCGCTCGGCATTCGTATGGATGGTTGAATGTGTTGAACCACTGTTTTGCGAAAGGAATATTGATGATGATTTTGCTAAGAAGTGAAAACTCGTTAGATTCTGTAACTAGTGTGATTCCTTGGTAGCATTTAATCTCTGCTCTAACAATCTAGCTACCAACCACGTCGATGTTATGTTGTTCAATTAATTATATCTGCCTTTCATTTCATACTTGTCACATAAGAGCTGTGTACTAACTGTTGATAAGTCTTGATTGTATGGAAAGGAAAATTAAAAATTATTTAATATAATATATAGTAGTTCTTTGATTGATGGTCACGCAATCGATGGAATGGGTGAAATTAATTTTTAAGCACAGTTAGCTGGATTGCTAGTTCTACAGAAGTCTTACGAGTAAGAGTCGCATTTAAGACTGATACCTAGGATGACAGTATGGACTTCGCTAGGAAAATACGGATCGAAATCTTGAGGGATTACTGGTTCAACGAAATATTGTTTCAGTTCTTCGAAATTTCATGTTCTGTTTCCGTTAAAAAATTTAAAATATTTGAAACCCTAGAGAATGTTTTTCTTCTATAATTATTTAGCTTCTTCGCTTCCATCAATTTTATGTTTAGGTTATATTATCTTTAACCATAATGTAGTTTGATTCAGAACCTTTTTAATACCTAAATCTGCGGTTCTTAGTTTCAGAAGTTCGACTACAACTTTGAGTTTTGTGTGTGTGTGTTTGATACATTTCACTAATTTTGTCAAAGATTTAATATTTACACATTTATCTAAAGGTTAAAATTAATCATTATATTTCACACCATGCTTGTCACCTTTGTTCACATTAGTCATCAAACATTTATCAAACTGTTCAATTACTGGTATAGTTGCGCATGTCAGTTGTACAACATTATAACCATACATTTTAATTAAGTTCAACAGTTTACAGATATTCGCAGTCTAAGCTTAGCAGAATTTCTTAAGGCAAGAAAATCTTTCATAAATTGTAACGTATAATCATTAATGTGAATCGTTGAATCTGTATATTTACTTATAATACATTCTTCGTTTGTAAAGTAAATTAATATTCTTTGAATGTTGAATGTATATTCTATCAAGCATAACTTTGAAATGCTGTAGAACTAGAGTAAACTTTTGTGTACTCGCTATAGCATTTCACACGCAATAATGTATTAATGTATAATTTTTAACATATATGTATGCTAATACAAAGTGATTATTCTACATGATATACAATGGACTTGAATAAACTAATATAGATAATTTGGCCGGTGTTTTGTAAATGTCAGTATATTAAAAGTTCTATCATATACAATGAATGAAATAACCTATTCATATTTTTAAATAATTAAGTAATTTATGCCTGTACTTTCAATATTCTATGTATTTTTAAGTGATAGAATACGTTGTATAACAAGAGTAACTATATAGAAATGTTTTTTCAATCAATTGCTAAGATCAATTTTGTCCATCTCATTTGTTATATCATATGCCAACATTTTTATGAATATTGAACGAAAGTACTAAAAGAAAAAAACTGCAGTACATTATTACTATTTTTGTATTACTTGATACATAATCTGTCTACTGAACTCTAGTTTGTGTTCATAAATTTATGTATGTTTTGTATTCATAGAACTTTGTTACAAATCAGTTATTACAAAAATTTTGTTAGAAAGTTTTTGTATTCACGTTTGTTTTGTATCCTAACCTCTGACAAATAATTATCTAGCTTACTTGTCTTAAGCTGTGGTATTTTATTTCAGTGTTTGATATCCAGTGATTCTGTTCTCTATCCTTTGACGCGTGGGATGAGCAGACTTCAAATAAATTGAATCTTCATAATTCTTCTTCCTTTGTATTTTATTAACTGTTTAGTTTCTAATTATTGTGAACTGGAAGCTGAACTTTTCTTCTGCGTGGGAATCGTTTTATTTCTTAATTGTGCTTTTAACAGAATTTTGCAATCATTACTGATCCAAGAAAACAAACCAATTTTACAAATGTACGAGTAAGTAGCAAGTGTAACCAAATGTTTTCTTTAACCAGAAATGGTTTCTGACGTTTGTCGTTGGATATATCTTTTTTCTGGATCGGGAAATATTGAATGTACTTTCGTGGATGCCTTACAGGTCTTTAAAACCATATATATATATATAAGATAAATGGGGAAGGAATTTACTTTTCTGGTAATCTTTGAAGAGCTGCTTCTGCGTGTATTGGAGAGTTAAATATTCTGATTTTCCTTAGAACCTTAATATTTTGTTGAAGTAATTTATTTTTTCAGTATACTTTGTTGTATCTTTTGATATGAAAACTTCACGAAACAAAAATTCTTGATTATTTGGTAAGGAAGCACCTGAAATTAGACCAATTATGAACGTCAACTTTCGAATCTTCACGCTGTGTCCTCAAGAAGTTATCACGCTAATATTTAATGCTCTGTATATAATTGTTGTGTTACTGCTGTGGATATTTTCCACAACGGTTAAAAGCTTTTCCATGTATAAACTTCGAAAAAGGAATCCGCGTACCTTCGTTTCCAGCAAATAATTTAATTCAAATATATTAAACGGTTGCATGTTCATGTGATCTAAATTACTAACGTACAGTACTTATTAGAACCCGACCAACATACAAAAATGTAGACGAAATATAAGAAAAAGTTCAAAACATTTATTACTTTAACCTGATAATATTAAACATGGAATCTAAGTAAACACACTAATCGAAGTTAAATGATCGCTTTGTGTTACCTGAATGATTTTCAGTACCTTATATTAGTTGGATTTCCTAGAGCTTGTGCCAAAGTAGACTCAAACAAAAAGTGTTTTTGTGTCAGATTTATCAGAAACTTTGGATTTGGGCCCTGATCCAACCTCGCTCGGCCAGGGCAAAAGTTTTATTCAAGTTTGATTTAATTCACGGAAAACAAAAATTTATTAAACTCCCAGTAAAAATGTACTTCTTTCAAGCAGTGGGTCAGCCAGAAAATGAAACCGAAATCCACCGCTGAGGAAAGACAAATAATTTTGTTCACACGATTCAATTTTTCTACAAATTTTTCCCGAGATTTTCCACATAATTTCCTAGGATATTTCAGGATTAATAAAAATCACTGCAAAAACTTTAGATAGATTGTAAAATATCTTGCTTTCCAAAATTTGAGAGGAATACGAATACTCTAAAACTAACACTCATATTTCCGTGCATTTACTCAACACAATAATTATTTGGTTGTAAAGAAATTGAAAAATCTGCGATAATTCTAATAAAGTACGTAAATAGTGTATCTTTGTATTGAAGAGTAATCATTGTACGTGGAAACACTACTCTTATACGTACCTTAACCAATCTTTGTGATTTAATGTTATGCAATGTTTTTTGCGATCTAAAATATAACAATTACATTAATATCATTACGATCGCTGTTCAATAGTATATATACTATAGGAATTTGGGCCCACGTTAATCAAATGACTGAGCAAGCGTACTGTTGCGAGTATACCATAATGAAATCGTAGTGAATAATGAAACTGTAATTTCATTCCGTGATACTTGTTATTCAATAATGCTACCTTACTTTCTAGCTTATCTGTTAATAGTGATGTTTCTTGCTTTATTTTGCTCTTCCAGCGTATCTTACCATTGGATATGACCTTATTGTTCAGTTTCTTTTCTGAGAAACACAGCTTCATCGGGAAACAAGCCTCTATTTAACATTAACAATAGCTGGTTTTTTCTTACTTGAAGAAAGCCCATGGAATTTTTATTTGCGTAGTGTCTGTTTCAAACTCTCTACTGTATCTATTATGTGTGACTGATTGCTGAGGACAAATTACTAAGATTAAATATACCATATATTTATCCCGTTTACCATAGTTTCCTTCTTGGTTGCTGTTGCTTTACGAAAGAAAGTTGTTTTGCAAACGAAAGCTTTTCTTTAATAAGATATATGTGGAATAAATATATAAATATGCAATATTAGGAACAAAATAAGGACTGCTTCAGTAATGTACATTTTCCTTGCACTGTTATACTTTGACAGCTTTAGAAATATCGCTATTAGTATTTCCCATTTTTACTACAATGTTCAAAGTGGAATATGCTAGATTTTCATGAAATAATATTTAAAGGCCGCATTAAAATTTGCACTTTAGTATTTCTCAAGTTTTACTAAAATTAATCATAGAGTTTGTTCGCGCGAGAAATACCTACTAAACCAAGGTTCGAATGATCAGTACAGATACACCTCCGCTATTCGAATGGTCAGTGTGGGCACAATGTAACACAGTGGAGATACTTTCTGCTTTAGTCTTCAGTGAGTGCAGCTGAATCTTTATAATTGACAGTTGCATCCGTTACCAGAGTTATGTAAGAAAAGAGAATATGATGACAATACGTACCAGTTCTTTTAAAATTGTGCTTAGACTTACATGTACGACCAAAGCTGCACTTCGGTGACGAATAGGCACTGTGACGTCGCATCCATTGTCACAGTTCTGCATTCTTGATACTTCAGTGCAGCTATTGTAGTCCCAAGTGAACAAGTGTATATCATCAGTATACTAAAGTTTATTAACGCAATGGTAATCGTAAGTTAGTCGGACTAGAGAGAGAATCGGTTTTCAAGGCTTTGGAACTTGCACCCATTTCAACACAATCTGCTTGTTAGTCATTCAGTATTATTTTCTTCTTGACTACTTCTTGACACTGTTTACCTTTACTGCAGTATGTTCTGTGTTATCTTTCACATTCACTGATACAATTTGTTAGTATTGGCTCTGTTATTGCTACATAGTTTCATGAAGTTGAAAGATATTTCAGTTTAACAATTGAAGATAGAAAGTTATATTTGTCTTGTATCCTTTCGCTCATCACATGCAAGTTTCTTCCCTTAGTAGATAGTTTCCTTCTAGCTTGCTAATCAGAATCACATGTTTTATTTAGAATAACAATCACATTCTTATCACAAACCGTCATCATTGGTCAGTTATCTTTTCAGTCTTCGTAATAATAACAATGTATTGCTTCTATAGCAATTACTCCATTCATTGTTAAACAAGTTTTGTATATTATTTAAAAAATAAGCTTTGTATTTCCTCATATAATTCATAATGTTTTCTATCTTTGTGTTTTTATATAAATTTGAATATTTCTAACTATTGGTGTAAACAGGACTGGGGAAGAAATATAATTTCAGAATATAATGTTTGCATCTGTCTTTTTGGATATATTTTGAAATATTGCCGGAAACCATAAAGAAAACAAGACATCTGAATTATACGTCGTTAAGCAGTATTCTGAGAAGAACGTAATAGTTCTGATACGTTGTAATCACCTTTGCTAGAAGATATATTTAAATTACGTGAAACAGACATCAGTTTATGAATATATTATTTATATATTGCTCACTTCTATATGAATAGTACAACGCACACGTATGTCATTTACTAAAACCATTCTATCGCCTATTTCCAAGGTTTGTAATACAAAAAAGTATAAACACAATCCAAAAATGTTGGTGTGTTTTCTTCACACAACACTTGTAAAAGACTTCTATATTTTTATACTTCTTGACAATATTGTCCATTACACATTGAATAAAGCCTTTTTTATCCTAACGATGCATACTTCATAAGTCCTTGCAAAGTACTTTATTTACTTTATAATTTGTAACTCAGAGCCATTATCTGATTATTTTTTTCATAACATTGCAGATAATAGAGGAAAGGCGACAAATGGCGAACGGGTAGGCAATGGCAAAGATCCCACGTTACGTCAGAGGATCAGTAACGGTACTTCCACCTTCTATAAATTTAAGTTCTACTCCCTACAAATGGATCCGCCAGAACGAGCCGAGTTGTGGAAGTGACCGGAGTGAATGTGTTTACGCACAATTTCGTTATAAAATTTCACAGTTAAATTCTAAGAGTTAAGTAGACATGGTCTATATTCAAGAGCCTTATGAACTGGATAGAAGATTAGAGTAAACCTTATTAGAAATATCTTTATCACTGCAGTGTTTGTTCCACGTTTGCCTACAAGTTTCATGGTTTGATTCTCTAATAGCATTCTAGGTCAGTAATGGCGAACACGTCTTAAGTATGTACAAGTAGGACATTCAAATGACATCTGTAGTATGTACGGTGAATTTGGGCGAAGGGCGCAGTTGATTGTTGTGATATGTGTGTAGGTGACAATTGTCCGAACTTGACATGTGCTGAATGTAGTGGGTGGGAAAAGACACGTCCATACTTACGTAATAATCGCAGTAATTCTAGGTCCATCACTGAGAAGTAAGAGAAAAATCAAGTCTTAATTCTGTGATATTTTAGTTTCTTAACCCTGGGCTACAAAACCTCGTTTGTTTGAATGTGGTTACAAAAAATTCGTACATTTTACTACTCAAGTTCATTTCTTTTGGTATTAGGGTCTATATTATTATTTTTAAATCTGAAAATGTGTTTGTTTATAGAATTTTATAGACAACAAGATTATATGTCTTTGGAATACTTTACTGAATAAATACATATAGAAATGTATGTATATTACTTTCTATTAGTATACCTGAATTACAAATATGACGTCATGAGGAATAAATTATTTATATGTGAGGAAATTATTTTATTGATGTTACGAATGTACAACTCAAAAGAATAAGACCAAAGCAACGAACAGATGTAACATTGTGCATATAAACTTTAAAAAATGTTACTAGGTGGTTAGGTGAAAAATGTCATTAAAGACATTTGTAACATCAGTAAGCGTTTTTAGACTGTAAACGACGTAAAAATAGTTTCATAATGCTGTCACAAAAGTATTTTGAAACTGTATTTTACATTGTTTACAGTCTAAAATTGCTTACTGACGTTACAAATTACAAAAGAACACCAAAGTAAACTTCTTAATGGTCGCTCAAAAGGAAACGTAGTTACAAACCTTCGTAAAAATTACGAATAGACCTTCAAAATAAGCACAACACAACTGACAGACACGATTCTCAGTCCATAACTGGTCTCTGCAATAGGAGTTAGGAAGGTACTAAGGAGAAGGGCGCTCGTGCCTGAACAGTTCGGTAGGTACTACAATGTTGGTCATGCTGTTTCGTAAAATTTACGATGGTTTTGTGTTCCAGGGTTAAAGTATCGTATAAACTTCTAATATAATTTTTCTTCACGATACCCATCGAGAAACATATGTAAAATTCAACTTCGTGTGTACTAGATAGTGGCGAAATCGTGTTCGTCATTGTCCGACCAGTTAAGGCAATCACGAGCAGTACATCAATTCTTTAAAACTCAATTTTTGGAAGTTAGTTTTGAAACCATTTCCAAATGGTAATAACCACATTATAGAGCAGAATTTGATTTTTTTTTCTTCAGCTATCTTGTTTTCTAAATTGGCCAAACAGTTTTTGTGCAATAGCTTAGGTGTTCGCCATTCGCAGTCCTTCCCCTATCGTGGAATTTGCTAATATACACAGAAAAACGGGGTCACAACTGAGTACACCAAGTGGTGTGCCATACGAGACTGTGGTAGGTCACCAGCTGCAAGAGTACCAAGCTGCCTTGCCTTTTATACTATTTTTTATTTAGTAACGATCGATTCATAAAGAATAAATCCACGAGAGGATTCTGCAGACATCTGACGATAAACTTCATAGAAATTAATCCCCGTAGGAATAGACGTTAAATTAAAAAACCAAAGATCATACGGTCCACTTTAGAGTAGTATGATATACATTTATAGTATATTACCCAAACATATCTTCTTACATCAACACAATGTACTTATATCACCTGTTACTAATGTGACTGTCAAGCGACCTAACAGGCTTCTGGTCTCTTGTATCAGCTATTGGGACGTTAAATTGTTGTTTACGAACAAATTTTTCCTTAATGGGTATTTCCACAATACACCGTTTAGCTAAATATTCTCTACATTGATCAACGTAAAGGTCACAGTAAACAACAAAAGTATTACCATTCTCCTTTCATGGAACTTAGTGTAATGATGGCGCACTATTCTCTACAATTTTAAATAAGTTTGAAGATCGTTCTTTTTTTAATATTTTAATTGTTTTTTCTGCACAACAAACTACACTGTTCGGAGTTTTATTTTCTCTACAATTTGAAAATTATATCGCGCAAATGGCCTCAGTTTTCTTCTTCACAAACATCAGCCCTCTTGATAATATTTTGCATCACACTAGTCAGTGTGTTTTCATTTGTCCCGAATTTCTGCATGAATGTTCTCTGTGAGCTGACGAATATTGCAGGGGTTTATGGATATAAACACGATATTTTAAATAACCCCCAGAGAAAAGATCAAACGAGCGGGTGAGCCATTCAAAATCGCTATTGCGTGAAATTATTCTTTTGATTAAGTTGAATTTTTCAATCATGAATCTCCAAAGCCTAAACTTTTAATATGAAAAGAAAAAAAGAAGAAAAGTTAAAATCTCTAAGGTCTAAATTTTCAACATCTGTAAAGAAACAATAAAGAAGCAAAGTATCTTTAAAGCTACAGATTGTATTATTTCTTAAAAAAAAAATGAAACATGTAAACAATTCTCTGGCCAAACCCCGAATTTTTTGGCGGCTGGCGTCAAAGAGATGGCTGGATTGTGGCGTCCACCAAGCCGATATTTCAGAGGCAAAATGATGTCAACTCAATATATGGATTGAAGAAAGCTGTCGACGTTGCAACATATTGCAAATGGGCCACCGTTGACTCAGAGGCGATGTCCAACTGAACGGCATCATAGTGACGTGCAGCAGGTAGCTCGACAGCAAGACCCCACTAATTCACCAACGCAGATATTAACCCCACCTTACCACACTGACATCTATCAGCAATGTTGTCAATTACCTGACGGGGCGACATGGGAGAGAAAAATCAATCAAAAACAGCCTTCGTAGCTCTTACACAAGATCCAATCTGCCATCTCAGTATCGAATTCAGGTCTATGCGCATGCATTTGCTTCAGAAACAGTCTTCGTAACATAAAAATAATAGTAAAATATGAGTCACTCGGAAGATGCTGTCATAACTTGGTGGTTAGAATGACAAGCTACAAATCGGAATATTTCAGGTTCGAATCCCGCTACAGACACTTCGAAAATTTACAAACTAATTCTTACATTCTCATAAAAGCAATGGGCAAAGTCCAATTAAATATGTATAGCAATAAACAGCAACCATTGCCAGTAACTCCATGTCAAGAGGGTCAATGCTCTATTGGCTAACTTAAGAAAATGTAGTTTTGGTCAGTATTAGGTGAGTGAAAGTTGGGAATTTGACATCGGCCCATCTGGTCGACAGAACGTCGGGCTTTGAGGTCATTTGGTCGACGACTCATGCTGATGTCGGCGCGGATTTTGCCGCGAAAGAACTGACGTTGGCCCACCGACATCTTGCTCATGAGGAAATTACGTTTCCAATGTATTACGTTGCTACTAACCCCTTAACTGTGTAGTTTTTGTATGTTATAGTCTTTCATGTTGTGTATGGCGTATATATACACCTACTTGGAAATGCATCAAAAAGTGTATGGCGTATATATGCCCCTCGAAACAGCTTTTACTAAAGTTCATTATGGATGGCGTTTGTATACGCTCTGAAGATTAAAGAATCGATATTTAACTTTAGTAACCAATTGCTCAATTGTTTACGAGTGATAGGAATGTAAAAAAGAAGAAAACTACGACTAAAAAACTACACTTTACAAGAATTATTTTAGAACTGTATTGTAAGCTTTCGCTCGTGTATTGAAGTGCATACTAATGTCGTCGAAAGGGAATATGAGTGAGAAATATATAGAATTGGATTTACTGTTGAATAATTCAGATAGTAAGACAGCGATTTAGATGTTGATGTTGAGGGGAGGGAGGAAGGATCTGATTTCGCAGATGATAGTGTAGCTTCCTCTCCTCCTCTTCTTCTTCATATTATTATCATTGTAAGCCGAAAGCAAACTAAGAGAGAGACGATAGCCTAATTCATGCTGCAAAATTGATACATTGTTGAGTGTTAGCTATGCAACCACGGAACACAAACCCAAACTCTCAAATATTTTTGTAATATATATAATAGAACTATTAGTAGTAGTAGTGGTAACACCACCAGAGTACGACCGCAGGAAGCACCGCCATTAACTTTACTCCACTTTACTACTATTACAACTACTACTAATACTATTACTAATAGTAATACTATTACTATTATAGCAAGAAGCAGAAGAACAATACATCTCAGGATAAACACCAGAGCCATTTCTTTGTGAACTAAGCGACTGCAAAAAAAAAACTACGCGTATGGAAGCGACTTTCGCCAGAAATCTACGCAGTACAACGTAGCACCCGCTATGGCGTATATACGCTATGGCATAAACAGTAAAGGGGCTAAATTTGATTTTAAAAAAAAACTATATTATGTATACAATCAAGTGCTGTCCAAGTTATTTTAAATAAAAAAATACTAAAGTCTCTGTTGTTTCGTTTCTAAATAGGGTTATTTTGAAAATAGACGTAACGTTTTCAAAAGTACGCATTTGTCTTTACCTCTTTATATGGTATGACTTTGTTAAGAAATATCACAGGGAAAAATATTTCCGGTTTTATCATTTGTAGGTAGATTCCGTATCATATGTTTTTATTAAAGCAGTCGACGAAGGTCAGAGCATATTTGAGTCCCTATGCTTGATGTGACAAGGAATAACCAAGTAATAACTTTGCTCTTTAATGACATTGTACGAGAACGAGAGCCAGATCTAGGGGCAACGAGATTCCACAATGCGGTGGGCGGTCGTGAGGAGAAAAGAAAACAACCTAAGTTGTATGCCTAACTGAAAGCTGAACTTAAAAATAAAATGCAAAATTCTTTTTATATTGTTTAGAGATAAAAGAAATGAACTTTGTTGTGCGTTCTAGAAACTTGATTGAAGGTAAAGAAAGCGGAGAAGGTGGGAACTGTGGACAAAGAGAATTAAAACTTGAAGAACCCTTTCTACGCAACTGGAGATCAACTTCCTACCCTAATTCTAAACAGCTCTCAAGTTCCAAGAATTAGGTTTAGACGTAAGCATTTCAGTTTTTGCTTAGACGGAGGACGGATCATTTAGGAAAGATCTTATATGATATATCGCTTGGCGCATCCCATCTATTTCCAAGCGTAGTTTTCACTGATGACCGAAGGTAGTTTTCGCTCGTTTTAGAACAGAAAAGAATCATTGATTAGAGGCAGTGGTGATCGGCAATGTGACAAAAATTTCCCAATGGCAAGATAAGAATAAAGAAACGATTAAATGAGGTTTCTCTACTGTGGACATATCATATTGAGCTCAGCGTTTTGCGGTGGACATCACTAAACAATCCGGATTCAAGTCCGACTGAAGGCAGAAATTTTACATCCGCTGACACTGAGGCAGGCTAGTTGAAGGAAGAGACTTGGTAAATAAGTTCTCATCGAAATAGAAAACACAGCTTAGAGTCTTATTGTGGGTAACAAAACTCCACAAGATCTCAACCAACTAACTGACAACATTCTGCATGATATCGCAGACACAGCAGACATTATGGTGGCAAAACTCTTATAATGATGTGATCCCAAAACTTGAATAAAATTGGATCTACACATCAAAATATGGAAAAAGAGAAAAGCTATTTCTAGATTAAACTCAAAACTGGAGAAACCAGAGCAACGACAAGAGTACAGGACTTGCTCTCAACAAAACCAAATTTTCAACTCTCACGGAGAGCGAAGACAAAACTTACAAATAAAAATTAAAATACAGAGTCCTCCCTTGAGGAAAACCAGAACTTGTTAGACAAACGAAATTCAACTTTCAAAACACCTATTACCCCACATTGACTCACCTTAGCAAGTGAAATTTTCTCAAACCTAAACAAAAACTAGAACTTAAAACTTCCTTACAAATGAATATAAAGAAAACGCTCTAATCTGACTTACTTGGTGATTCTGACATCTGCAACATATAGACCCTGGTCGCCCTGAGATATGAAACAAAGACTGTGCACACACACACACACACACACACACACA
>JAGDQP010006972.1:0-11786 GCA_022664845.1 Lepisma saccharinum | reverse complement strand
TGCGGTCATCCTTTTTGGAATCGGGTGTACATCACTCAGTGTGTACTGTTTTGGTAAACATTCCTAAGCGGCCTATATAATTTTCTAGAGGGTATTGCTTTGATAACTGAATTTTGTTACCTGTTTCGCTTCTGCTCATTATTTCCCCGAATAATATATTTGGTTAAATCATCTGATATTTCTGCTTGGTGCACACCTGTTCTGTTGAGAATATCTAGTTTTTGCTTTCTTTATAGTTAATATGTTGTTGTTTTTTTCTTTGAGTTTGAATCGGTGCCTTGTTAATTTTCTAAGCACTTGTTACGTTAGAATGCGTGTAGCAAGCAGCAATGCTTGTATGGTTACATGTCAAACTGATTATTATTTTATCTAATTATTCATGCTTTGAGGAATTTATCATTACATAAAAACTAATTTTACAGGACGGGATTCGTACCCACGACCTCACGATGAAAAGGCACGCGCTCTACTACTCAGCTAATATGAACACATCTATCTAGTTTTCTCTGATAGAATTCCTTCTGACGAGACATGACTGACTTTTCGGTGTTCAATACAATGACATTCATATACGTTGCAAATGCTGTTTTTTTTTCTCTTTCTCTTGTTTAATGTACTACTTGTATGATCCTAATCAATGCGGTCATCCTTTTTTGGATAGGCTGTACAGTCATTTTCAAAACCTTGGAATCACACATTTCAGCTAGTATGTGCTGAAGCAGAACAATGAAAACCCATCTCTTCCAACCTGTTCTAAAAGATTTAGAAAACGAATAGGTAGACGACCAAACTACTCATCTTGAAAAATTTGGTAAATTTTCTATTTTGGAGTATTTTAGTAACTAATGACTTCGACCTGTCTCAAGTTTATTGGCTGTTAATTCTATAATATTCATAAACATCCACTGTAACGGGGTTACAAATTATCATATGGGACTTCTATTGTGCAGTGTATGAGCTGACCTTAGTGTTGGTTTGGAGAACGTGCTACTCGGCAACTCAATAAGTGGCGTCCACGTCTAAACATGTTCATAACTTTCGGGACGGGCGTAAGCCATAGTGCTGTTACCGCCCATTCAATTCATTTTATCTTTATGTTCGTAACTTAACTACTTTTTATTTTAAGTGAGCAAGACTGTTTTTTTTTTTTTTTTATAAATCAGAAACAAATACAATAACAAGAACTGAATTGTTTATGGGAACTAAATGTGCGTAATTAAACTTTTATTATATGTTATATATCTGACGTCGACAAAAGATGTGTTACATATTTTAATAACCCCAGTGAACAGATCTAAATAGATCAAAATACAGGTGAGTATTTGCACTTGACTTGTTGTTTTTGTTTGATAATTTTCAATTTCCAGGTTTGTGGAAACCATTTTTCTCATTAATCAAGAACGGATCCCAGAATTAAGTGGTTAATTGTCTTGTGTGTACTCGGGAGTCCTGCGTCAACGAATCCAATATCTCTTAGCCTGTTTAAAAGCGAGAACCCTGGTCGGCAGTCATTCTCCTTGTCTTCTGAAGGTGGTCGTTTCTCTTCTTAGTAAGGAACGGAGCTTTCGATATATGTTATCCTACCAATGAGGGATTACTGCTCTGAGCAACTGTTTCTCTTCTTAATAAGGAACGGAATTTTGAGTTAATTGTCTCTTGAGCCTTTTAATTCCCTCTTTACCTAAGTTGCCCTAGTGTCCCGGCGTGTAACGAAGTGAACTCGTTTATGAGGTCACACGGTCACATTAAAAAGATTATGAGACTCAGGTGGTGACATCTAGGGAGCTTTGTGCGAAGTATCGTTTTTTGAAATTAATTTGGCGAGGTCGAGAAAGTCGGTAGTTAATGTAAAAGCAATCATGTCTAAACAGATGCCGATTCAAGAGTCACCGAATCATGAAACAGTGAACGGAGAATCAACCGGAGAAAGGAATGTCGATGGGGGAGTCTCAGGGACACCGCCCTTCATGCAGCGAACGTCAGGAAAAGACATGATTAAAAAAGAGAACGTTGAAGAAAAGGAAAAGGTATTATTAACTTTGGAGCAAGCTGTTATGGGTATAATGAGAAAATTGCAGTGTATGGAACAACAGGGAGAAGACTCCAGGAATAGGATGATCCAATTAGAACAAGAATTGAAACAACAGTCGGACAAATTAGAACAAGAACTGAAACAGCAAACTGAAGATTACAGGAACGGAATGGCCAAACTGGAACAAGAATTGAAACAGCAAACTGAGGATTCCAGGAATGGAATGGCTAAACTGGAGCATGAATTGAAACGACAATTAGATGAAACAATACACCAAATGGAAGTAAGAATAGTGTCATCACAATCAGAAATAAAGCTTCAAATGGAGGAGATATGGGGAAAATATGAAGAATCCTCATCATCGCTGAAAGCAGAAATGGAGAATATGATTGAAAAAGTCGGAACCTGGAAGGCAGAATCGACGAACGAAATGAAGAATGTGAAATCAGAAGTTAGTCGTTAAGAAGCAGAACAGTGCTCATTGTCAAGCAGAGTTGATGGGTTGGAGCAGGCGGCGAACCAACAGATTGACATGATGACCCATCGAATAGAAGATGCTGGGAGTAAAATGGGGAAACTTGTGGGAGAGTCTCGCGAGAACGTAGCCGCACCTCTGTCTGCGTGTTTCGACGACTTAGAAGCGATCAGAGCGGGAGTATGGAAATGTGAAGAAAAATTGTCGAACCTCTAAGAAGGACTTAAGGACATAGAAAGTGGAATCTGCAGTGGAAATGAGAATAATGTCAAGCCCGACCTCACGGAGCGTCGATGCGTACCGTCCCCTTTTTACGAAGCGTGTAATACCCAGGTTATCAGTGCTCATCACTCAAGTAGGAAGGAACAAGCAATATCCCCAAAAGGAGTGGCTGGGAATACTACTGATGAAGAAAGCGGCTTTTCTGACAGTAGCGGAGAATATGGCCGACATGAAGCTTTGAGGTCGTACCACGGGAACCAAGCAAACCTGCGGCCGAGTCAACATGACAATGATTGGGGAATCAGAACACTAGAAGGCGAACGAGGACGCCGTGAAGCAAGGCGGCCCTGGATCCGTTTGTTCGATATCAAATCGTTCACGAGCTATCCTCCTAGCCATAGTTATATTTCAGCTCGTACATTTTTGAAACAGTTCGAGCGAGAAGCAAACTTAGTAGGAGTATCTCCCTGACGGATACTTGGAAATCCTACAGTTTGTGCTAAAGGAACCGGTATGATTCAAATGTTCATCGTTTTGACACCTACGGAACCTTTCGGCGCCGTCGACTTAACTCCAGGCAGAAATAATGCAGAATTAATCTTGAGAGGTTACTAATATGAAAGGAAAAGAAGTTTGTATAGATATAAACATCTTTACAGAAGACGAAGATAAACGCCCGACTTAAAAACGCACTATAAGTAAAAATAAAAACACTTCTTAAAATCTTTTTCTCATTTTCGATTTTTGTATGAGGTCGGCGTCAGAATTTATTACTATAACAGGTAATTAAAACTCACTAATCTACATTGCGTAGCACGTTACAAGAATTTTTAATTATTATAAATTGGGTTCCGAACTCCGACAAAAAATCGAAATTGACAAAGTTATAGTATTTTTCTGTACTTTTCAGTATGTTTTGGTGTCGGTTTGACTTATCCTTTTAAAGAGATTTTTTTAACGTTTTAGTGCGTTTATATTCTCAAACTCAGTCGGCCTGGGGGAATTGCCCCCCCCCCCTGCTTCCTAAATGACGCCTCTGGACGTAAAGAATTGCAGAGGAAAAGGCTTTGTATACATACACTGTGCAACGCACAACTTATTTTTTTTTATATTTTCTTCTGTTTCAGAATCAACAGATGAGATTATGTGAATATGATATACCTGTCTTCAATAACAAGTGAAATTGCTGTTACACTGAAAATAGATAAATCCGATAAGGAGGGCATCAGGTAATAATCAATTTCAGCAGTAAAGATCATGACATTATGAAAGCACTTAACAAGGATTTCAATTGAAAGTAAAAAAGCAGGGCGAGGTGTCTGAAGCAAACATACTTATGGAACATTTGAGACTGTTTTCAGTTTGTAATACTAACTGTTACTCAATTGAGTATCGTCTCTAAGTTTCTTCAAGGAAAAGAGACAGATCTTGAAAATTTACGTGTACTTGCATTTGAAAAAAATCCAGTTATATTGAAGCAGATGAAAGGATACTTATCTAACCGCAAAACAGGAAACTGTAGCTGTTGCTGGTAAATGAAAGGTTGAATCAGTATTTCTCCAAAACAGGAAGTACAAAGCTTAATAATAAAATTACGAATTAGCAGAGGATTACAGATTTTAGAACGGAAATAATGCTTTCAGGTTTAACGCTTTGTTTTTTTTGTTTTTTTTTTTTGTTTTTTTTTTTTACATAGTAAATGGCCGAATGTTATACAGCTCTTGAAAAACCTTGTAGAAAACTTTCCAGTTCTATTCCCTGAATTTCTTCTCGATCTACTAGCTAGAGGATACATTTCTAAACACTAGGAAACTTCAAACAAAGTATGGTATTGGTCCTTCTCTGTCCCTGGAACTGATCTCTCTTCGTGACAGGCTATAATATGAACTTTCAAAGCTGGAAACAGCATTTGAATTATTATCTTTACTCACCAAGCGGCTGTGGCTCAGTGGTAGAGCGTTGGCTTAGCATTCGGAAAGAACTGGGATTGAACAAAGCACTCGACCATCTTTACTGAGGGTTTTCTCAGTCACACCAAGCAAATACCGGAATGGTACCTACAACATAGGCCTAGGGCGTCTACCTTTCAACATCCTCTCCCCAACAATATCCCAGCCTGAGGCGCCTAAAAGCTTTAAAATAAAATTAAATAGAATGCAAAGATATATTTTCTCATCATTAAGTGTGATACTTTAGCTTGAAGCTATTGTGAAGCTCTGACTTACTTCGGTTCGATATCTTAGTTTGATATATTGATATTCCGGTTCAAGGTTTCGGTTTGGTATTGTATTTTCTTTTCTTAACCCCTCCACCAAAATACAGCGTTTTATGCAGAACTAGTGTGTAATTATACATAACCCAGACATCTTGTCCCCCCTCCCTAGCAAGCCCATGAACCCCTAACAAAACCACCATCTAGATTGCATGGGAACGCCTCAACTCTGTTCCTTTCAGTACAGAGGTATATGGGGAAACTGATGCCGCATGCGTGACTTTTGTGAAACATTACCCCATACCAATTAGCAGTGTCGCTCCTGTGCAGTTCGGAGACAAGTTAATTAGAGATAGTGATGTCCAAAATATCATGATCAAGAATATCGAATGTGATGTATGTCTGTAAAATGTTCCATGCAAGTGTATTTTATCTTCTAGGGTAAACTGTATGTCCGTCAAATTAGTTCTACACTCTAACTCATGTAATCGATATTTTTATAAAATGAGATGTGAGTCATTGTCCTTACTGTCAATTATTACTTTACGATATTCAAAATTCAGCCATGTGTAAACCGGTTCATCGGCTTTTACCACCTTTTTTGTGCTCTTGTTTGACACGTTTACACGCGATTTATAGTCAATGCAAAAGGATGAACAAAAAAAAAAAAAAACTTTTCAAAAATTCACAAAATTATCATTTTTTTTTTATTTTCTTAAAAAAATAAAGGCGCCCGGCGGCAACTGAAGAACACGTCCGATCGATCAGAAATTTTATGTATGTAAGATGAATGTACTTTGGCCAAAAATAAGCACTAGCCTATAACCAAATTTCGAGAAAAGTTTGTTTTTATGTAAACTATTGTGTGTCCCTTCTGGAGATTCCCCTTCTCTAGACTTGGCGAATACCAGAACTTTGATAGGTATTTTTAACAAGATGTCTATTGAAAAAGATGCTCATGTAGCCAAACCGAGTGACTGTCAAAAAAAAAAAAAAAAAAAAATCGAATTCAGCGTTCTGTTTGAAAGACATAATTTTAACTACTCACCAACCTTCTTCAGATATGAATACAACTGAGTATGGTTCTGTATGGCATATGTTTACCAGAGAATAACTCACTTGGAGCTTATTTGTAATGGTCTAAAAAAAATGAAGAAAAAGTTGGGTGATGGCCTCTGAGAGTGGTCATTTTGGAATATTGACGCCATCTTTGATTTCATTATTTCGAGAAATAGTGCCTATTAAAAATGTATTGCTAGTCATGTGATGTGTCATTTTACATGTTTTTGAGGGTGCTGGACACGTTTCTTAAAGTACAGGTATATGCACTGAAAAATGAATAATAATAAGTATTTAGCAAACACACACAAAAAAAACAATAGAAAAATATCTTGTATATACAATCAATTTACATTGTTTTATAAAACAAATTAGCATAAAATGAATAGGTAATTTATATTTCAGTATTAGGATACTTGTTACGACAATCAAAAATTGCTTCCCTTTTGCAATGTCAGTAAATTAGACAAGGTATTCAAGTAGAAAAATATAAACGTTAATCTCTTGCACAGGCACATGTTCGTTCATGGGAGAAAAGTGAATTTATGCCCAGGGTAGTAGACAGTCATCAGCATCTTCGTAACCAAATTGTGTTGCATCAAGTTGCTTGATGTGTTAATATAAACATGTTATATTTAAATATGTATTATAGTACGTCCTTCAAATAAGTAATATAGTTGAAGCATTAGTTAGTGGGAGTTTACCTAGGCAAATGTTTTCCCGCGTGTTAGAGGAATTTTCGTAATTCGTCTATTGTTTTACCACGTAGTCCCATTTTCAAAATTTGAATAAGAAAACACTGCTTTCTGACAAGGCTGATTATACTTTCACAACCATAAAAGAAACAAAATCCTTGCAGTCTTGCACCAGAAACACTCGCTTTTTGTTGATCAAGACCGTGTGTGTCTTCCGCACAATGGAATACATCCACTTCAACTGTTCGGAGTATAGGATTATGGTTCGATGTCCGGAACCAACTCATGGTGAATTATTTTGAGATCGCCCTTGTTTAGCGACAGGTTCCAGAAGCTGACCCTTGTTTGGCTACTGCATACGTACGTTAGATTTCTTTTAATCACATATTGTCATTCTTTTGATGCAGTGCAGACTATGTGAGTGTTCCAGGCGTTTCTTGTAAACATCTATCTACTCGTCGCTCTGCTTTAGTTGGGATCAATTCGTGAGGTACGCTGCTGCTCCGGAGGCTTTTGCCGAGGCCGTGAAGGTGATCAACCACACTAGTCAGTGAGGTACACCTGCTACTGTCCAAGTGCTAGTAGTCTGATTTTCCTCTATGATTTGGCGCACGGCCTCAGAATCCACGGTTTGCGGTCTATCTGATCTTGCCTTTTCGTCAAGGTTCTTGCAAACAGAGCGAAATTTCTTCAACCATCTGGTTGCTATGTTGTGATCAACTGTACCTTCATCTTTCTCACTACAAATGTTTTGGGTTGCTTCTGCGTCGTTATGGTCAATTTCGAACTCGTAAAGCGAAAGTTCCCAAATTAAAGGATGTTGCATGTTACTTTTTACTCTCATTTCACACGGAGAACGAAGCAATGTACAAAATTTCACAGCACCAACTACTACGAAAGCAGCCCTTTCCAACGGAAATCTTCGACGCCTCGAACTGCTTCGATACGCTCCACAGATGATGCGCTTGTTGAATATAAAAACTAAGGTTTTAATTAAAGTTGTTTGACTTGTTGTTCTAGAACTTGAAAAAGTTGTAACTCAGATTACCAGAGTAGGTTTTACAGTTTAATAGAATGTGTCGTAGTTGCCAGATAGGTTGACAGTTTAATAGAGACATGGTTAGCAGATAGGTAACGGAAGTTTTTTTTTAAGTCATGCCGCGAAATTAAAGTTGCTGTCACGGTAGAGAAGACTGTATAATAGTGAGACTACATTGGGCCAAAGCTCTATTCGTGTACATGTTGGTAAGGACTGTCTTAAAACGGTGAAATAATCGGTTGTTTCGTTGCTACTCTGAACTTTTGAAAACAGAAAACGAGACAAGGAAAATACATATGCGTCAATACTTACTACACAAACTAGAATATTTGTTTTCACAATGCACTACAGTACGTTTAAACATACAGTTATATGATGTCACAACTATTTTGCAATGTTTCTGTTAACACTGTTCACAGCGTTGCCACATATTGAGAACTAAAATTATTTTGATTGACTGTGAGTTAAACTTTGAAATTCTGTGTTCATAAATTTAAATGGACTAATGTTGTTAAACATAGGTTTATGAAAGTGTCATTACACATATTATGCGCATGTATTTTTGTTTTCAAGTACATTGCAGCGAAAGCATAAAAAAATACTGGAATAGTATATATTGTGAAGTATATGTTTATATATGTATAATTGATGGAAAATTTTACAAAATAATTGTTCTAAAAAAAACTGTTTCGGAAACGGGAAGGGTTTTTAAAATGTATCAAGCATATTTCATGGTGTGTGTGTACATCTGGTTGAATATAAAAATATATACACATACCATTAACGTAATTACAGTATCTAGCAACCTATGTACAGTGTTACCAGTAACATTGCAAATTGATTAAGACAGCACATGTGAATCATTTCGGCTCTTTTAGATGTTTATATTTGTGTGTGTGTGTTTCAACCTATTGTAGTGCACTGTGCTAAAAATATAGTAATTTCTGCAGTTAGTAATTTTGCGAATATATTCTCTTTGTCTTGTTTGCTGTTTTCAAAGTCTAGAGTAGGAAAGAAACGATTGATGATTTCGTCATTCTGAGACAATCCTCAACAACATGTACGGGCACAGAAATTTCGACTAATGTAGACTCACCCTAAACAGACAGACCTGTTCTGTAAATTCCGTAGAAATAAACTAGTTAATTGATTTAGGTATTAACATAAAATACAAAGGTGTTTTAGTTCATAAGTATCCAATTCAGCTATGGGAAATATATTCAAGAGCCCTTATGTAAATATTGCAAGTATTTTCACTCCCCCGTGCTTATTAACAAATAATGATATTTCAATTTTTAATAAGATTGTGTTTTTATATGTTAAACGTGTTCAGCACCCCATGAAACATATACAATGACACATCACATGGCGATGTAATGCATTTTCTACAAACACTATTTCTTGCGATACTAAAATCAAAGAAGTCGTCAATATTAAAAAAAAACTGGCAGACTATCACCCAACTTTTTCTTCATTGCTAAACCATTAGCAACAATCTCCAAATGAATGATGCTCTGGTAATATATGACATACAGAACAATATTCATCAAATTAACTATATTTCTTTCATGGATGTGCCGTATAATAATCGTATGATATAAGAATGAATTTAATTTGAATTTGAATTTTGTTTCAGACCTTTAGGTAACTTTGGCTCAGGTCGAATGGATGATGATGGGAGAATTGGCGGTATGAAGAAACTAGGCAGAAACGGGTGAGAACCCCAAGAATACCCACGCACACAATGTTTGTCCGAACACCGTTTGTCCACCACAAAACCCACATAGCACGAGTCGGGATCACGATTTTCGGTTGGTCACAACATATCTTATCCTCTCTCCTTTTTTATGTGTCATCTTTTCCTTTTATGATTGTGCTTTATCGGTAATATTTTTTCGTCTTCGGCTTTCTTCAAAGGGTTTTATTTGTTCAGGTGACAAAGCCGAGTCACTCAGGTCATCATCTCTTTCATAGTTGTATTGGCGGGATTTTATTTATATTGTTTCATTTTATTACTTAATAATTCTTTGCATATTTTAATTCCTTATTCCTTCGACGATTTTTCTTTCGTTTAAAATCTTCAAAAACAAATAAAAATATCTTATTGTTGATTTATTTTCGTCGATTTTGTTGGTTAAGCCACACACCCCTTCCGTCCTTGTTGACTGATTCTATCCTCTTCCCTGATTGGCTGAGGACGGTCAGTAGTTGAACCATAGACGTCGAGTAGGAAAAGCTGCAAGAAATTATGCGGCCTCCGATAATTATATAATAAGTAAATTTATAACGCAGCCCCGTATTTGAAAAGTTTATTAATACATAAAATAACCTCGACTGATGAATGTTATCGATTTTGGAAAGCTATATTCTTCAGATTTTTCATAGTAGAAGCTGAGATTTGAATATTGTAGTAGGCGTTGTACATCGTCCATAATGGATGCCTCTGGAAGTGTACAACAAGAGGTTTTTGTGTGGTTCATCAGTGTGTGAGGTGATATATATGGTGTGCAGTGGTTATTTCCTTCTGTTTTTAAATAAAAATAAAATATATTAGTTGTGGTTCTAAGCCCCTTTTTCTTCAGTGTGTGCGTATATATAAGTGATTTAGTGCACCTTCAGCATGTTAGTAATTTGTGGTTTTGGTGGAAGCATGTGTGAAGTGAAGATGTCCCCTTAATTTGGTAGGCATTGGGGGTCGGTTTACTATCAGGTATGTATGGTTAATGTCTTAAAATTTCTCACTGTCTCTCTCTGAACTATGTTTAGATATCGAAATTACAGCACTTTAACCTTGATTCGCATATGTTGAATATTTTACCTTGCACTGCACTATAGTTGATGCTACTTTACAAATGCACGTTCTTTCCCACCCAGCATTTGGTTTGTTCATCTCGAAACTTAGTATGGTTTCTCGAAATTTGCACGAAATTTCTTCAACGTAAGATTTTAACGATTCGCAATGTTTTGTTTCGATTACCAACAAAGTTCAAAGCTCCTTCGTTGTTTCTCGCAAACCGTAAGTCAGTTCGCTCATAGAAATTCATTCTCTAAATCTACACCTATCCCAACTATAGTATATCTCGACTGTATTATTGAATTGGAGGTTAGGTTGTGTTAAGTACAAAAAATTAAAAATATATACGAAATGTTTGACAATGATTTTGGAATATCAATGTAAATTTCTGCCCAGTATTTATAATTGTAATTATTCTCTTTCCGTAGAAAAATATGTTATGCTTCGGTGATTCTGGAAATTTTGTTTAACTGGACTAAAGTGTAGAATGTCTACCATATTCGGGAATTAAAATTAACCTAATCTTTTGGAAATATGTCTGTGAATCCTTGTCTCTGCTCTTAGGCAGAGCATTTCTGTAAACGATAAATTAACCTTTTTATATGTGAAATTAACAGCATCTTTTGAAACACGTTTTGATGTGCTAAAAATTCTCTTTGGATTTTTGTTTTTTAAAGAAATTTAGCAATCAGTCTTTTGCATTGCGTTTGTCATTTTAAGTAAAAATAAATTATATTTTCCCAGATATTCCTTGTGTCAAGGGTTTTTATTAAGAAGTAGGTAGTTTACAATCACTGTGGTATTGCTGTAAAGATTCTCAACCTTTCGCCATTTCAGTCCGCGAAGTCTTATTTCATGTGTATGTGAGAAAGTAATGTCAGATGGAGTAAAGTTCTAATATTTTGATCTGATGCTTCTGCAATCATTAGGGAACAGTCAAATCAGCTGTGCTTATCTAAATTTCGTGATTTTTGTTAACCAGTGCATGCTTCGTGGTTCTAGACTAGTGCGTATTCTATCTTCGCTGGTCCTTGGCTGAAGCAGTACAGTGATGCGTAGGTACCCGCCCTGTCTTCAGATCCGATAGCCGTTCTCTTTTTTTGTCTTATGTCCTCTCCTGTGGCGTAGTGTAGACTAATCTCCCAGGTAGGTTTGATCACGTTATGTGAAGTTTGGATAAGCGCCCTCTTCTGCCACGGGCCCCTTCGTTTGCTTTTGTGTCTCCCTGCCTTTGAGGAGAGTCCCGATACATTACAAA
>JAGDQP010006971.1:41241-69565 GCA_022664845.1 Lepisma saccharinum | reverse complement strand
GCGTATGTTAAAGTTGTTGATCAGGGGTGAAGTGAAATATTGGGGCCGCAGGGGGCCTATAATTTTATAGCAAGCGGTTCTGCTTTGATTACTCGGGCGCATTTTAATGAGTTTGGGCTGCATTTGTTTTTTCGTTTATTTTAATTATGTTTTTAATAATAATTATTTTTATTATTTATTTGAATAGCTTATATTTAAAGCATAGCATTGAAGATGCTAGGAAGAGCGGGGGATCTTCAAATATAGATGAACTCCCTAAGAAAATTTTCTTATCTTTACCTTGAAAAAGTAGTGTAAATTGTTATACTGAGGGGTTGGATGTTAAAGGTAATAACGGGTTTAATCGCTAAAGATAAAAGTTAGCGGCTTTTTCTTGCTTAATTTACTTACCTCCTTAGTGGGGGCTGCTTGGGGTGCCCACTTTTGTTATTAACAGTAACATGCCTTTGATTTGGCTTCCGACTAAAAACAAGGGTGGGGAAGCCCACCTTAAAGTCAGGTCGAAACTGAGTGCTAAGTATTGCTTCTTGTTGTTGTATGAGATAAGTTGACGAGCAACACCTTTTGGTTGCAAACCAAATATTATGATTAACTATTATCCTATGCGGGCCATTCTAGTGATCCTTGGTTTCATTCGTGGTATAGGCCAATAAGTAGAATTAGGAGAAAAGTTATTGTTACGGTGGTTCAGGGTATAATTATGGCGGTAGAGATTGTGATTGCCGCAGGAAGAAGTAATACAATTTCTACATCAAAAATGAGGAAAATTACTGCAATAAGAAAAAAGCGAATTGAGAAGGGAGTCCGGGGCGATGATTTGGGGTCAAACCCACATTCAAGCGGTGATCTTTTTTCTCGGTCAATGATTGTTTTTTTTTTTTTTTTTTTGATAATAATGATGCTAGTACTATTACGGCTGTTGTAATTGTTATAGTGACTAGCCCAGCAGTTAAGATTGTATATATTATCTATTTCATTTTATATGATTTTTTTAATTGGAAGTCAAATGTATTGGTTTATACTAAATAGATAATTTATCCGCCTCATCAATAAATTGAAATGTACAAGAATAGTCATACTACGTCTACGAAATGCCAGTATCAGGCTGCTGCCTCAAATCCGAAGTGGTGATTTGGGGAAAAGTGGTATATTATGTGCCGAAATAAGCATACTATTAAAAATGATGAACCAATGATTACATGAAGTCCATGAAAGCCTGTTGCTATAAAAAAGGTAGATCCATAGGTGGCGTCTGAAATTGTGAATGGTGCTTCGTAATATTCAAAACCCTGAAGGGCTGTGAAGTATAGGCCTAGAATTACTGTTAAAATTAAGGCTTGGGTAGTTTGTGTGTGTTTTGCTTCTATTAAACTGTGGTGGGATCAGGTTACTGTTACTCCTGAGGCTAGTAAAATAGCAGTATTGAGGAGGGGGATCTGTATTGGGTTGAATGGTTGAATCCCTGCTGGAGGCACGGTGGTTGTAAGAGGTGCATTTGGATCCGTCAGTGCTACTACTCATTCATATATGATCATGCCGGTTATTTCCATGGATGGTGAAATATTGCGTCCGATGTACGTTCTTGTATCCCAATCCAGTGGTCAATTTCCAGGAAATAAGCAAAAAGATCCCGATAACATAGTGTCCCATCCAGGAAAGACTGCAAACATGAACAAAAGTGATTTAAAAGAGTTTTATTCTGTATTCTGGAATAGCCTGCCTGCCGATCGTGATAAAGTCTTGCTTTTGCTGGATTCATGGAGTGCAAATAAGGATGATAACGTATCAAATGAATTATGCCCTAATCATATAACACTGTTCAAACGTTTAATTCCTGGTGGTGGCCATCCAACCACTTGATGTTTACTTTTTCCGTCCATATAAATCATTTATCAGGTTCATTACTGACACAGTTATCGCTTCCTCGGAAATTAATCTCTGACATCGGGATAACATTTTACGAATGCAGTCCTTCACTCTCTTCCAATTCAGCGCCTCACGATTTCGCAACATGATCAGGTTTGCGTTTTACAAAAGCGGCTACTTGGATGAGGAGCCCGAGCCCTGGATTTCTCCATTGGATTATTGTTTTGATTCTAATATACGTGACGAGTGTTACAAGACTTCATGTGAGAATATCTCTTTTGTAAAGTGTGCTCATTGTGAGCAAAGTATCTGCTTATCACACGCCTTCATTGACGACTTACATATTGATTGTATCAATGTGTAGTACTTTGTACGTGCCTCTTTCCTTCATATGAATCGCATTTCAATTCAAAACCATGTCCTTCTGACTTTTGTTCTGCCTTTCGTTGTGACTTGTTTCAAAACAATTCGCTTTCTCTTTGAACTTTGACCCGCCATAACCTTTTTTATTTCTGGAGCTCTGCAGCTAGGATTTCACAAGTGTACTGTACTCGTCACTAACTTGAATTTAAGGTATCACTTGATGAGCGACTCGAGTCCTCACTTCGGGTACTTGTTAGACGTGATTTATAATACTGCATGCGAAGCGGAGTTTCCGATTCACCTGAATCTAATGTATTTCTTTTAGTATTAAATAAATCATCTTGTAGGTATTTTCTACAGTGTTGAATTACCGGTAAGAATGTATAATGATTTTGATTTTGTAATTAATTAAATTAATGATATATTTTGGTTTCTTTGTCTCCAATAACAATTTCTGGATGCAAAGAGATTATTTCCCATGAGTTCCTCTTAACTTTAGTGGGATCTTCCTGCTTTCAATGTGACAAATTACATTATATTGTAACAAAATTCAGAATTTTTGAATAGTCATTCATCTACTGAAAATTTTAACTTTGTCATTTTTCATGTATGATTTTAATCACTTCATACTCGTTTTCTTGCAGGAAAGTTTTTAATTGATAGCATAGGATGTTCGGCTGAGCCATTTTCAGATATCTACTGTTGATAACAGTCTCCATTCTGCTGAAGTGTGCGCATATTGGTAACCCTTCCTTGGCGACACGTGCATAGGATCGGCGGTAAATATAATCAACCTTAAGTGCTGTTGTCTTATGTGGATGTAAATGAACATATTTATTGTTTGTGCAAGTGTGTTCTTTGCTCCTTAGATAACATTAAGAGATCAAGTTCCTCAATATCATTAATCGTTGCTGTCATAAACACGTTATTTTGAACACGTAAGGCAGACCTTTGTAGTTTCAATGTCTTTTTAGATTTGTATATTATTTTCTTTAGTTCGGTTCACAATGGTGTGTGGTATCCTCAGATCTTGCAACGTTAATTTAACTCATTTCCCGAATTTTGCACAACGACGTAAGTCGGATGACAATACAATATTCCATTGTTACTTTCATATATTTGTAATATTTATTTATTTAAAAAAATATTTTAATATTTTTTTTAATGTGGACTTCTTTATCCTAAAATAGATACTAGCCTGCAACGATCTTCGTTTGACTGGTTGCAGAACACATTAGAATTTGGGGCACAAAACATTAGTTTGTGAAAAACTATTCGAACATTGAAATAACTCGAGGAAAAAAATAATACTTTTCTTAAACAATTCGTAATAAAAAGTAAAGAGAAAAATAACAAAAAACTTTTTCAAGACACTTTTTTTAAACAATTCGTAATAAAAAGTACAAAATAGCTTGTTTATGCATGACTAAAAAGAAAACCATGGGGGGCGGATCATATACAGTTACTTTATGAATTCTTCAGTTGGCGTGACTCGTTATGGAGTATGTCTCTAAAAACTTTTTATTTATTCGTTCAATTACTGAACGATGCAACATACAAAGAATAACGAACTACTTTTCTGTTAGAACAACTATCTCACCATTCAATTTGTTGCAGTCAGAGCTGAAACGGGTCACCGGCTCAATCCGGTCATTCGGGTCGTTTTCGACCGGGTCTAGGCTTAGGACTCGATCTAGGCCGGCTAACCTGGAGGACAAAGCAGAGTTTTTAATTATTTCCTTGTTTTTGAACAGTGTTTCTGTCAGGGATGACCAGAAACGGGTATGTTACCCCCAGAGCACGAAAAATACGACGCCGAAATTTGCAGTTAATTATAGCCTATTTCCAAAACCACGTCAAGTTTCGGACAGGCTCATCGGGTTTCCGATGTAGTACTGGTTGGTTGTAGTACGCTATGAACAATGAACCTGGAACTGTTCATTAACAGACTTTGAAATTATTAAAATTAACACTTGCAATTCCTGTTTCTTCAGCATCAACTGGGAGATCTGTAAGTACATTAAAAAGGATCAAGACATTTACGAAATTCAACGACAGATTATCACAATTCGCAACTGTCAATTGAAAGAGATCTTGCCTTCGGGTGCAGCAAGGACTGTGATTTCAGAGAGATATTCGGAAGCGACTGTGAATATACATTTTTACTAGGATGGAGACGCGACGTGCGGAAGTTATCTAGAAGAAGTCAATTTAGCTCAGTATGTTGCATTCTGCTTCAATCGTTGCTAATGTTTATTGATTTCGTTTTTTTAAGTATTATATTAAAAGGAAGAAGTAATATTGCAGCAACATGGGAGCATTTTATGTTACTTTTGATTTTATACATTCCACGTTATGTCTACCATTCGTTTATTTCACGCTTCGCCAACACAGCGTAAATCGCTTGTCAGTGGTAGACGCAGAAACAGTGAACAGAAAATAGAACCTTTCGAAGAAAATAATGTAAGACGTTAAAATGTTGAACAAAGATCTTTGTGAATGTTGTAGCGACTATTGAAAAAGACGTGCGTTATGTTTCGCGCAATATTTACATATGTAAACATGTATTAATATGAGAGACATTATGCACCATCACCTTTAATTTCCAAATCATTCAGATAACTAATATATCGCTACATGTGTAACTATCTGCTCATATGTTGAGATTTTAAATATATTTTTTGTCGTAAATATTTTGAAAAATGGAAATGGGTTTTATACAAATCATATTGAAACAATCGTCTCACAGAATAGTTACTCGTTCTATGGTAACCAACAGTTGTCCATTTCTACTTCCTTCTCTTCTTGTTGAACATTCTTTGTGTAAAATTTCATGGTATGAAAATAGTTGAAAATAAGCTTTAATTCTGAAAAAAAAAAAGAAGTATATTTTCTTAAGCACTGATAATGAAAGGAAATATGATTTCTTCTTGCAGTTGTGTTTCGGTAAAATAGCACCACAGAATTGCTCGAGAGCAGCTCTTGAGATCAATATACGAGCAGGTATCGTAAAATTTTAATTATCGCCCGGAAGTTATTGAGCTTTGTGTATGAAATTTTGTCAGTGTATTTAGTGGTCTTTATGTACAGGACGGAGATAAAAATGACCTCTTTGTGTCCTTTCTTGACCTTCCGTGGGCCGTCATTGTAGAAGTCGGTAGATTGTGTTGAAAGCCACTGTCCCACTAGTTGAATAACGTCACTTTTGTCGTTAAATCGCCGAACCCGCAATGCTGTTTTCATCTCTTGGGAACAGCAAAAAGCTACTTATGGCAAGACCGGGAGAAGACAGAAAAACTGCAAGATTTCAAAGTCACAATACCTTGATTTCTCAACCGCGACTTGACTAGGCTGGTGCATTGTCCGTATGGAAACGAACACCTTTGGTGAACCCACCGTGCAGTCACCCTAGACATGACTAGTTGGTCGTGAATCAGTTTGTACACACTACCATAACGAAGTCCAGTTTCCTTCACGATCATTGGGGTGGTTTTCCAGGAGAAATCTATCATTTCCTTCATTGTGGCCGCATCGTCCGTGCGTGATGATCTTCCAGTCCTTGACTCGTCTGTGACGGACATGTGGCCAGTTTGGAAATTACTTTTCCACCTCAAAACATTGTCATGGGACGGGAAAATATTCCCATAAACAGCCATCATTTCATTATGAACTTGCCGGGCACTGTTCACCTTCAAATGCAGAAGTTATATTTCGTTGCGAGTCTCAATCTTCTCCATCTTACAGATTACTGACATCTAGTACAACGTGTAAAAGAACGAAAGAACACAAGTAGTTATTTTTTTCTCCGTCATTTACATAAGGACCACTAAATACACTGGCAAAATTTCAAACACATAGCTAAATAACTTCCGGGCGATAATTAAAACTTTACGATACCTCCTCGTAATTGAAGGTTTTCTCCTTTCTCATTTTGTTGTCTCTTTACAGAATAGGTTATATCTAAGTGATGAACAACTGGTGTACCAAAAGGAGCAGTGTGGAAATGTACCCAATCAACGCTGGAAGAGAGTGATCTGAAAATGTCGTCACCCTTCGTTGGAAAGGTCCGGTGATCGGTGCCCGGTCCAGCTCAGGTTTTTATATAGATATTAAGGGCAATCGATAATTTAAAAGCTAGCTGGATATCCTAAAGTTAATATAACTGTATTTAATCAGTCTCATATTTGTGTTCTGACCGAGCGCCCGTAAATCAGTTGGTAGAGCGTTGGTTTCGATCCCTTAAAAATTTTTGTCGTAAATACGAGGAGGGATCAGAAAGTAATGCCTCACTCATTATATATCATTTTTCTTATCTATGCATGGCGTTATAGAGGTAACCTTCCTCCACTAATGTAGTCTTTTCTTTTTCAGATTGAGTAACTAGAACCATGGATCTGAAGCTAAAAGAAATAATGGTCATCGAATTTTTGGCGTAAGGTTGTCCACCTAAGGAAATCCATAATCGCTTGAAAAATGTTTATGGGGATGCGGTAATGGACATTAGCAATGTGCGGCGTTGTGTGAAGAAGTTTAGCAACGGAGAAACAGAAAGCGCAGATAAACCAAGAAGCGGCCGGCCGACAACATCGATCACAGATGTAAATCGAGAACGTGCTGAGAAACTGATTCGAAGAGACAGGCGCATTACAGTTGTGAGTGTTGCTGATGCATTGAGCATCTCGTATGGCTCTGTCCTAGGAAAAATTGCTGACTTGGGATATCACAAAGTGTGTGCTAAGTGGGTTCCTAAGCAATTGATTTGATAATCGGATGAGACTAGTAGGCATTTGTCAAGAGCTCCTGGACGCATTTGAAGCTGAAAATCAAGACTTCTTCAAAAAAATGTGGTGACTGGAGATGAGACGTGAGCATACCTGTTTGACCCAGAGCGCAAAGTGCAATCCAAGGAAAGGCACCACAGTGGTTCTCCCCGTCCCCAAAAATTCAAGTCTTCCAGATCAACCCAGAAGATTATGGCAACAGTGTTTTGGGATACACAGGGTGTTATTCTTGTTGATTACCTACAGCATCGTGCTACAATTGACAGCGAAACCTACATACACACACAAGAGAGACTTAAGGAAGCAATACGAAAGAAGAGACCACTGAAAGACATTCATTCCATCAAGCTCCATCACGATAATGCACGCCCACACACGACATTTTTCACAAATCAGGCGATTGCGAACATCGACTGGTCAGTTGTCTCACCCACCCTACAGCCCTGATTTGGCCCCTTCTGACTTTTATCTATTTCGCCCTTTAAAAGAACACCTACGTGGTTGCCGATTCAATGATTTGGATGACTTAAAAACAGCTGTCAAATCATGGGTCAAAAAGCAACCTCCTGCAATGGTTTTGGCGCCTGTGTTCAAAGAGGAAAATGTGTTCAAATTCATGGAGACTACATTGAAGGGTAGGTTTCTGTAGAGGACAGTTCATGCTATGATCTGCTATAGCTTTTCTTGTTCTATGTTTATTAAAATTTTTTTTTCTTTGTGACACAGGAGGCATTACTTTTTGATCCCCCCTCGTATTTTGAAAAATGTATTTTATACAAATAATATTGAAACGATCGTCTCACAGATTAGTTACTCGTTCTATGGTAACCAATAGTTGTCTATTTCTATATATCCTTCTCTTCTTGTTGAACATTCTTTGTGTAAAATTTCATGGTATGATAGTTGAAAATAAGCTTTAATTCTGAAAGGAAGAAGTATATCTTAAGCACTGATAATGAAAGGAAATATGATTTCTTCTTGCAGTTGTGCTTCGGTAAAATCGCACCACAGAATTGCTCGAGCTCCTCTTGAGATCAATATAGTTGAAGGTTTTTCTCCTTTCTCATTTTGTTGTCTCTTTACAGAATAGATTAGGTCTAAGTGATGAACAGCTGGTGTAAAAAAAGGAGCAGTGTGGAAATTTACCCAATCAACGCTGGAAGAGGGACGTGATCTGAAAATGTCCAGTCATCCTTCGTTGGAAAGATCTGGTGATCGGTGCCCGGTCCAGCCCAGGTTTTTATATAGATATTAAGGGCGATCGAGAATTTAGAAGCTAGCTGGATGTCCTAAAGTTAATATAACTGTATTTAATCAGTCTCATATTTGGATTCTTCTGACCAAGCGCCCGTAAATCAGTTGATACAGCGTTCGCTTCGATCCCAGCGCTCGATCATGCTGACACGTTTCTCCAGTGGTTTTTCTGTCATACTAGGTAAATTTCGGGTAGACCTTAACCGACTCCTTATAACAACCCCCCAGAGACTCCACGTGCTGTATGTCGCAAAAACATGGACAGTTACCGAATATGCTGCTTGGTAAAATTAACACGTATTGTAGATCAATTTTAATTATCCCAGTAGCTTAAATAATATTTAATTTCTCTGAGATATTTGCTTAGATCACAGGCAAAATGAAGTCATCTTTGTTGTGTTTTCTGGTTAATCGTTTCTGAATCAAATATAATAAGGAAGATATTTCCGTAAGATCACTGCTAGACAACTAATTAGTAAGATAAGATAAAAATGAAGTGTATGGGCGGTAACAGCACTATGACTTACGCCCGTCCCGACAATTAATTAGTGAATCCAAAGGAGGAGGCTAAGTTTGGTAAACATCTCAAAAATGAAAAACTATATTTATTATATCCTATTTTGAATGGAAAGATAAATTTTAATCTATATCGACGAAAGAAAAAAAAATAGTAACAGAAACTCAATTTATGTCTCAACCTGAGCCAAAGTTGCCTAAAGGCCTTAAAAATGAAATTTGAATTCAGTTTATCTCCATTGCTGGGATTGCTGGTTGAAAGCGAACCAGACTGAATTTAAAGAATGGGACATGCTTGTTCATTACGCACTGCTGTAAGACGGATGAGATTGTACTCAGAATAGAATGTCCTGAGGACGAACAGGTTTTGTAGCGTTAAGCGCTTTTGAGATAATATTGTAGGGTGTACGGTAAAGAATGGGTCGATGCTACCTTAAGAAAATCTGGCGCGAGTCTTCAACATGTTGATTCAACTGAGAATGGTATAGTACTTCGGAATTTACCTCCGGAAAAATTGATGTGAATATATGCCGCAAGGAAGCATTTAGTTTGAAAAAGAGGAAAACAGCTCAGAAGTCCCATTGGGATGGAATAATAAAAGCAACCGCACCAATTGTGTTCTAGTAGTGAGAGAAAACCGATTTTGAGATTTGGAAACAGCCTTAGCCGATAAATAATTTTTGAATTTGTATTTAATTTTCAATGCCCTTGGGCAACTTTGGCTCAGGCTGGAAACGACAAGATAAAGATAAAATGAATTTTATGGGCGGTAACAGCACTATGGCTTACGCCCGTCCCGATACGGGGGAAGCCCCTTATCTTTGTCAGGTCTAAAAATAGCTGTTAACTAAAATGATAAAAGCATATAAAAGCTGAAGATCTAAGCTCTTCAGAAAAATAAAATCGTAGTAAAAACTAAAGATGTATATGGTCTTTAGCAGAAAAGGTAAAAACGTGAAGGCTGTAAATAGGCCTTCACAATAATAAAATAATACTACATAAAGCTTAACAACTATGGTACATAATCATCTGAGAGAGACGGAGATAAACCTGTCTCACGAACATACCTAATAACGCTTCGCAACATACCTGGTGCATCCCCTAACAATGACGCCATGTCATTTGGGATGTTATAACGTTGTCTGAGATGATTATATCCGGGACAATCTAAAAGCACGTGACGAATACTTAAAACCACATTGCAATTATGACAACGTGGTGGATCCAATCGTCGTAACAAATATCCGTGTGTTAGGCGACTGTGTCCTATACGTAGGCGACATAAAAGGACTTCTTCACGCCTACTATCTCGGCAAGATGATTTCCATGGAGCAACAGTTACCTTAATTTCTTTCAATTTATTCACAGCTACGTCATCCCATCGTCGCTGCCATTCATTCCGTGTAATTTGCTTATAATATATCATCATGTCCTGAAATGGGACTTGATGTATATCAATGTTAGCTCCTAAAGAGGCCTGACGAGCAGCTTCGTCTGCCAATTCATTGCCATGGATACCAACATGACTTGGTATCCATGAAAAGACAACCTCACCACCGGCAGAGCAGATGGCGTGTGTCTTACAGAGAATATCTTGCACGAGCGGATGTTTCGAATACATATTGTCGAGGCTTTGAACAACACTCTTCGAATCTGTACAAACAAGGATGCTGTTGAAACCATGAACAAGACTAAAATCCAAAGCCTTTAAAAGAGCAATGAGCTCAGCAGTAAAAATACTGGCTTTGGGATTAAGGCAAAATGGACGGGCTTCCCCTTCTAAAACAAACGGGCATCCAACAGATTCATCTGATTTGGATCCATCGGTAAAAACAGAGATAAAACGTGGGTACTGACTCTGCAACGCAAGAAAACGTTGCTGGAATTCAATCATGGAGGTCTCCGATTTCTTGAAGTGTGACAAAGAAAGATCAATCCGTGGGCGGGCAAGTGTCCACAGCGGACGGAGACAAACGGACAGGACAGACAGTTGGGCGGTCTGCATTCAGATTCTCCAACAACTCTGATGCTCGGATGCCAAGTGGTCGGGTAGCGTGACCACGGCGTTCATATAGGGCTCGTTGGACTGGGTATACCACTAAATTATGTGCTGGGTGCCCTGCCAAAGATGATATCTTAGCAAGATAGCTCAGCACATAGTACATCCTATGAATGGAAACGACAAGAGTTAGAGGAAATGATAGGAAGTGACCTAAACAAAAATTAGCGTTTAAAGGAACTTTGAAGGAGTCTACAGCGAACACGTAAGTAACATACATGTGAACTTCGTCTTGCTTTTTTTGGAACAATCCACGTCACAGAATAACACATTTCTTGGGAAAAGTTCGTAAGTCGAATTTATATTCGATGGAGAAAGTCGATTAAAAGGCATATCTTTTTCAAAACTAACTCTTTATTGTAACATTACCGGTGAGAATATGTAAACAAACTTCAATTTTTTTTTTTTTACAACCTATAAAACTGATCACAAGGGAGTAATAATTAATTCAGCACACTCCCCCACACTCTTTCCGCTACCACACACGTCGATCAAAGAATTGCAACATTACACTGGAATAAATAAAAGCTAAGATAAATTGCTGATAAAATATATGTATATCTACTTACGTCCTGTCAGTAAATGTCTTTTGTGCGCAGTTTCTTAACACCCCACACAAAACATTACGCGTAAGTATTATATTACAAGAAAATACATGTTTTCTTACATGTATTATTTTAACAGATCACAAAACAAATTAATTTACGTTTATAAGTATTTATTATCATTATTACAAAAGAGATGAATATCTTAAAAATACCAAATATATCACATATTAAGAAACTATGAATCATTTAAAGTCATTCACCTGGAAAGCGACGTTATTTATAGGAGAGAAATATATGTATATACAAGGTCTTATACCTACTGAAGAAACATTGCACACTATATCTCTTGTACTGAGATTTTTTAAAAAAATCACACGCATTCTCCCATTGGATAATGACGTTCATCTGGTTTGTGATTATCACTAAGTATTTCCGCAACAATTATCACACCTCACTGCGCAATAACACCCTTACAATGCCGACCAAGTTAGACACCTGGTAATATTTTTTTTTTCCTGGAATAAATAGAACTTACTTATACTGTATTTCAGAAATAAAAATGTTCACACAACTAATTTCACTGCCAATGTAAAACTAATACACGAAGATCTATTTTCAATGAAAACACAAAAAAACAAAAGTTCCAACCATATTCACACAAATATCACACATAAGATTATAACAACATACTGAACCTAATTCAATAATCACCACGGTAGGATTTTTTTAAAAACTAGTAATATCTTCACAAATTAAAACGTTCCTATAGAATTTAATGATACAGGCACAACGAAAATATAACTGAAATTATACACATTTCAGTACAACAGTGACCAAGCAAAAAAAAAAAAAAATGTCTACTGTTTCAACACGTAATCCTCAGTGTAACGTTAAAGAAACGAGTATGACCTTGAAAATAATTTTCCACTTTTTTTAATAATTTATTACGAAATTAAAATGGGGCATAATGCTTCACATGACAAGATAATGTTTAAATTACTGAATCGACAAAAAAAAAACGTAACGGTTGTTCGTATCAAAAAAAAAAAAAAATACTATATATTCTTTTACAATGAATGTATCAACAAAATAAATATTACAGTTTATTTAAAATATATACACACTTTTCCACTGTGTTCCCCACAAATCTTTTCGAAGTTCCTGCCTATAGTTACATGAAATCTTGGATTCCTTGAAGGTTTATATTATACTATTTTGTTCTTACATTTTTCAACGACAAACTTGATTGCTTACACGTATCCTTTATTCAAATGAGTGGCTAATGATGGAACCAATGATGTTTTTAAACTAAATACAAACAACGATCATCTCAGCGGCCATTACAAATCAAAAGTAAACGCAATGTAGGGAACAAATTATAAACTACAGTCTACTGAAAATGTACCAAAAGGTCAGTATCTCAGTAAACTAAAGTACCATCTGGTTTTCAACGGAAACGGTAACTATCAATCGTTTTACAACACTGAACGTATGTCTTACGTAAGAACGCATGTATTACAATCTAGTTGTAAGTTCTCCACTGATTTCATAGTACATAGCTCTAAAAACGGGTCGGTTTAGCTACATTATTAAATTCTTTTACTTTATCTCATAAGGTAAACTTTGAACAAAACACATTTGTGTCATGGAGTTTAAGAAAGGCTCGCTACAGTTCTAAGAATCGCATACGTTGTGTAAATTGTTGTACTAAAAATTCAGAACTTATGGTATGATCATCACGTTAAAAAGTTCTCCTTTATATATATATATATATATACCTAGAAATGTAGCCTTTCATTACGTGATTCGTCTGTTATCACTACAATGAATGTGGACCTGATCACTTTTTTTTCACTTACATCTCATACAGGTTTCAGGATTACAACCTTACATCCTTCCACCTTGCTCTAAAGGCAGAGATTCCACGAAACTGGATGAAAATCCCCCGCTATTAAAATGACTGGCACATGTTCCTTTTAATACTGCATATACAGTTTTTCTTTTTAAAATAGCTACTGTCATATATGCCCATATTATGTACAAAGTAGTAGAAATTTCTAGATGATAATTGGCAATGATTTAATCACAAAAACTTACGAAATGGAATGCGATGTGACAAAAAGAACTTTAAAGAAAGATCGCATGCGCATACATTTGCAGGACATAAAACAAATCACGATATCGAAATAACGATTTTTTGTGTGTTGCATTTTGTAGATTTAGTGATATACCCCCACAAAAAAAAGTAATACTGATTATTAAAAAAACTACGTTTCATATATATATCATGAACTAATGCGAATATACCTCAGTGAATTTATTGATAAGTGGGTATTTCCTTAATGGACAATAAAAGAAATTCAATAACCTTTACTTTTTATACTACATGTGCAGATAACAAACTAACCTTCCAGTCTGAAGCAGTTCGAACAAAACTGGTTCCTCTAATTTACAATGAAGCGAAAAGTATGGAAGAATTATTTCAAACAATATATGTGAGTTATTGTCAATATTCTGGCAGATACAACTTATTTAGTGAATGAATATTTTTCCGTGCATAGATTGCCCAACAGCTTAGTCATATCAGGAATTATTACGCTAATCTAGCTGTGTTTTCTTAAAAAAAAAATATTTTATAAAACTGTTACTGAATTAGATTAAGAAGAAAAATGGTATCGAAGGCCCTATATATTGCTATCAATAAAAGCATATCTGATCAACAAGTGAAGTTCCCTGAAATTTCTACACTAGCACGCTATTTTGTGACCGTTTTAGTAATAAAAGTGGAAAAAAATTCCTTCACACCACCTATTCTTCTTGGTCTTTACACTATTTACACTGGCACTTAGCACCTATTTGTAAAAATAGAAATTGCCCTTGAAAATTCACGTAGTTCTCAAAATACTTTATGATCATCATGCATAGTACGTTGGAGGAACTAGTAGGTCTGTCAGAACAGCTAGTTGATCCTCTGAAAACTTCATCTTGTGGTCTTGCCAGTTATTATGATGAGTTCGTTTGAAATCACACAATGTCTTCCTTATGGTTGACTGGAAGAAGAAGATTGATCATTATTAAAATTACAGCTGCAGAATTCTTACAAGCCAAATTCATGACTACTACATGCAACAAAAACAAAAAAACAGCTAGGGAACCCGGGATTGCTACACCCTAACTCACGAGATATGAGTCTCATGAGTAACTATATTTCTTAATACATCCTTGTTACATTAAAATATTCAAAATATAAAACATGCTTCAAATGCAGCATGAGAATATTTTCCTACATATTTGCGAAAAAGGTAACTACCATTAAAAATAGTTAAATATTACGTGGTTTACCTGACTGAATTCATGACTTGAAATTCAAATTCATGACTTTAAAATGTGCAATAACAACTTAATTACTATTTTATGACTTTCCTGACCAGAATATACCCAGTTCTATCTCGCTAATATGAAATAAACGTAATTGTTCGTGCTTAACAGATACATACAGATACAGGTATACAAGTTTTTGAACTACGAACTCTGATAGTGCACTTCACCAAACGAGTCGGCTGATAAAACACACAAAAATTCAAACAAATAAGCAACTAATTAACCCACGTAGCAATTATATGAGAAATAAGAAACCATTAATAAACGTACTTGTACAGAAAATACGCACATTGCAAATTTTCAAACATCTCATTTTGAAATGTTTTGATCATGTCCACTGTTTCTATGTCAACATTACAGTGTTCTCGATCTAGAGTTCTTCAAACTTTAGAATTCCCGCTAATAAAATATTATTAAAATCTCGATAGTTACGAAGTGCGGAGTAATTTAATTTTTAGCAGTACATTCACATATTTGCTACATCAATATGGATAAACAATAATATTCACTTGGAATACGATGAATCACCAGAATCTATTGTGTTATTGAAATACAAATGTGACAGAAGCATAACCGCTGGTCATGTCATTCTCCTTTCTGATTTTATTTTTTTCACTGTATTCTGAAGAACAGGATGTAGTCATTTAAACAGCGAACTATACACAGAAAATATTAGTAGAACACACTGACTACGAGGATTATAGGATACCATAGCTCGCTACGACTTCCACCAACAAGGAAACACATAGGCTATCTATCCACAGGATTTTCTGCTGGATTCTTCCCTTTTCAAGAAGGTTACGTAAGAAAGAAAGACAAATAATGCTCAAACCTTGCAGCTCCAAAGAAGGAAGAAACTTCGCTATCGACATCGCTACCACTGTCGATGACACCACTTTTGATAAATCAGTGCATTAAATTCCATTCCCATCTGAGAGTTCAAGGAACATAACACCACCCAATATAGAAAAATCAATTTCTGGACACATCACTTGAAAAAATGTCTTATTATTTTATTTACTTCAGGACTGAACTGATTCTCAGATCCAAAACCTATTTCAAGGCTGACGGATGATATCCCTTAATGAGCACAAATTACCACAAAAGTGATTCAGTAGGAAACAGTTAAGGCCTGTATCATACGTACTGGCATTTGCTTTGTGGAGCTGAGAAAAAAATACAATGGCAACATAAGTCATTGTATTAAGCAGGCTTATCGAACCTGGTATGTAACAGTTCCATAATTCACCTAATACATTCTTTGAGTTGTACGAAAACGCAATATTTCGATGTCTTTTCACCACAAATCTTCCAATACAGGTACCGTATTGAACAATACACAGAAAAATCGGTCGTTGCCAAGTTCACGAGTCGGACCCGGATCCCCCGGTTGAAGGCAGACTGCATACCAAACAGCTTCATTAAAGTTAAGACCTAAAGTCATAGTTCAGTATTATAAAACACAAAAAATTGTCAATATTTTTTTTCTCCCTCTCTCTTACGAAGCCTTGAAAAATTTATGTACTCTCTTCTTCTAGAATCATAAAGTTTCATCAAGACAGTCCCAGTCTAATTAATTATATATAAAAAAAAATCTGGTGTCCACCACCACTAGTGTAAAATAATAAAGTGTCATCAAGAGACGATTATCTACGAATTTTCATCTACCTTCAACTTAAGTCAATCCAAGAGACTTCAAGCAACTATGGTACAAATTCGACGGAAAGCCTTCACCTTTCCAGTGTTGGATAGTTACCAGTTATAAAAGATGAAGACGAAGGCCGATTGTTTCATTAAGTCAACAGTCACACCCAAGTCATATAGAAGGTTGGGCGTACCTCAGGTAGCTTAATGGTACAGTCCTCGGTTAGCAAGCAGGAAATCAAAGTTCCATTCCCGGTCACAGTAGTCACCAAATTATTTGTATTTTTCTAAATACATTACCAGACGCTGAAATAAGAATAATGAACATTTTTATGTAAGAAATATAATAAAACAAACTTACAGGGATTGGTTGAGGATCACTGAGGTGATCTCCAAGCACTAAGAAAACATCCGGTAAAAATTCTGGCACGTCGTATGGATACGCATTTATGAAAGCACACAGTCCCAGCACTCCTGAATGTCGTACGATCATGGCTTCCACGCCAACGGGGTTTGATTGATAGTTCTTCTTCAACTTTGTTTTTGACTTGCGTTTAAACCGCTCCTGTTACAAATAGACAATATTAGTTTCTACAGTTACAAAAACATACGAGACGAAGCTCTGAAACAGTAAATCTTTTCAACACTTGTAAAAAGTAACGTAAACGCACCAGTAAAGGGCACTTGAAGAGAAATAATGTAAAATAAGATTTTCTTAAGGCGGGAGTCATTTCACCTACGTGGGAAATGAATTTTAATTTATATTTATGGTCTTTCGGCCGGGACAGGGGAGGGGAAAGGATATGTCGGCCAGGGCCCACGGTGAAGGTGCCATCCCGGCATTTGCCTGGTGTGCCTGAGGAAAAACCCTGTCAGGATGGTCGGTCGCTGGGATCGAGCCCACGACCTCCCGAATGCTACACCAATGCTCTACCACTGAGCTACGGCGGTTCGGTACCTTCGTGCGAAAATTTAATACAGTATGTTCTGATGCAACTGAATATTATTCGCTCGTAATTGGTTTCATCTGATATTTCTGATACGATGATGAAGCTAGTTCAATGGTCGCACCTGCTCTTCCATGAACTGTTAAGCAAGTGATAGAGCTTTCGTTTTTCATTCAAGGAATTACAATAACAAATACTGTTGTTGTTTTACACTATTATGTATTACGAAATGTCTTTGTTTGAAGCATATAAACGGCCAAACCAACTATAACTTATATGTTTTGCAAAGCAGGGGGTGTTCATTACCGGTACGGCAAAGTCTGTTTTTATCCAGTTTTGAGCACTCACTATTCTTTACTGGGTTCAAATCATGGTAAAGTGGGCTCTGAACCACTCCGTTCAATAGCTCTCGATAGAAATTGAATCCATGACCACGCGAGCACCTCTCCGTCCCCCCGAGGACGAAATCATAATTCTGTTAGCTGTTTTATTTCAACTTCGGAATGATTACTTACTCTTCATGACAATACGTTTATCAGGAAATTTTCTGGTTCCATTTTTTCCAATGATGGACACGGAGAGGCCCATTAATGAAATGATTTGTTTTAGTATTGGACACTATTCACTACAACTTAGAATCTGCATTTTTATGGCCACAAGGAATCGTTCTATAGTCGAGACAAGGTAGGGAAAAGGAAGCGGGAAAGTGTCGCACAGGTCTAATATGATGGTGCAATCAGGATATTTGTCTGGTATGACTTGTAAAAACCTGTTAAAATCTCAGTAAGGATGGTTGACGACTGATTTCGAACCCAGCATCTTCGGAATGATCACTCTGTGGAATTCCATGAAACAATAAGATAATCGAAGAACAGCATTAAATATATAATCTTGTTTAGTACTCATTGTTCGAAACATCAGCAATGATTATTTAAATAATGTTGAGTTAAACAGTATGTTCATTACTGGAACATCCAGTTTTTTCCGTGTCAATCATTGGTACAAATACAATGTTAGAAGACCTCGGGGTAGCCGAGAGGTTAGAGCCCTCGCTTTCTGTGCGCGTGGTCACGGGTTCAAATCACATCGGGGTCCATTGAACGCAGTGGTTCGGAGCCTACTTTACCAAAAACTGTAGGTCCTTCCCAGCTTCCCAAGCAATCATAGCCTTAAAAACGCAATGCCGAGGATTTATTTATAGGCCTACAGTAAAATTACATAGATATTTTTTTTTTTTAAATATGCTGAAGTTTAAACGTAGGAAAGACCACAAATTACGAAAAACATCAAATTCAGTCAGTAGTACTTAAAATTAATATAGTTACGTAAATATCATTAAACGTGAAATGAAATATTTTGTAAAAATATAATTATGCAGGGCAAAATACACTAAAATATATGTTTAAGTATGAAATGTACCAAAATATGTAAGAACAAACAGGTCCATAAGAGATCACAATCACTCAGTTCGCTCACAAATATGCATTTATCAGTACATTTTATCAATTTGGAGGAATATTTAATCTCAGAATTAAGCGGGCTCTAATAACCCTAAATGGTGTAAAATAATATACTGCTATTTATGCAATCCCATATTTGAAAAATCGACTAAAACGTCCATCAAACATACTTTACACTGATACAAATATTCATGGGTTAACCTACCCCCCATCCCACATTTCTGAACGGTAATCGCCGCCTCTTGCCTGCCCTTAGAAGCTCACAAGCTCGTTCTGGGCGTTAATAACAATTCACTCATTCAGAATGTTATACAAAAAACGTCATTTACTCTCAAATATTAATGAAAGCAATGGGTAGAAATCACTACAAGAAAGCACTGAGGACGTGTAACATTCTCATTTGATCAATAAATTTGAGTTTAAAATTATAACTGAAAAGTGTCTGCATTAGTGGTGCAATATACAGGACATTTCAAAGAGTTCCGGACTGACTCTTCAGAGCACTTTTCTTGAATAACTGCCACCGCCTCATTAGTAAGAGAGTTCAGAACTTAATTATTTTACAAGAACAGTAATAGATGACAATCACAACACTATGAACTGTAATTTTTTATTACGCCTAACTAGGAAATAATAAATTAGTAAAATGTCGGTTCTGGACTGATAGTTGTGCAACCTACATGTTTGTGTTGATTGATAAAATATTTTTTTTTCTCTGAAATGACATGGGCCTTACTGTTATATATATAGCAATGAATTATTTTAGTAAAAATAAATAATATACGTGAGTTCCGGACTGACTTCTTCCGATTTTAGTCCTTTGGTAGCGTAGCTAACAATAAGGGACTTTATATTCACGCTTTGTCCGTCCGTGTCAAAAAAGTATCTCAAGAACCACAAGGTGTTGAAAGGCGGTTGAAGTGTTATAGGAACCGTCTTGATCGCTGCGGTGGAAAAGTGTTGCCAACCTATTTTACTTTAAAATGCAATTTTTCAAACTGCTTTCATGCCGTTAAACGTATTCGCATCTAACGTGACATAAACACTTTTCGACACAATAGAAAAATACTGTGAGTGTCAGCGTCCCCAAGCACCCCAGTTGTCAGTGTTGCCAACGTATTTTAAAATTATTTTTTAAATTTATTCTACACCGTTAGACGTATCCGCACCAAATTTGGCATAAAGGTTATTCGACACAACAGAAAAATTCTTTCGGTGATCCGTTCGTAAATTTCCCAGTTATCAGGGTTGCCAACCTATATTATAAAAATGAATTTGTATCTGTGACTTATACAAAGTCCACTGATTTACACTTTTATCACATTAGATACTGGGACCGGTCGTAGAGGTAGTCTAGTTGGCTCAACTTTTGAGATGCAACCAAGGGGTCCTCGGAGTATCGATTGTTAGTAGAATCGCACCGCTCAATTGTTTCAATAATGACAAAATATGATTGATATAACTATAATGAATGGCTGTAAATATTAAGTGTCGCATTTTAATGAAAACAATTGGATCTAGCGAACATATTGCAACAAACTAAAATGATGAAAATAATAAAAAAAACATTTAAACGCAAGACATAAAATAAAATATAATCCTGTAGTAAGTATTACAAAACAGTGTGTACTATCGCAAACAAGATGAAATTTACTTATTTTTAGAAGTAATTGTTTCTTATAAATAACTGAATTTCTCTTACAATAAAAGGACAATTGCCAATAATAGTTATTATAGTGCCATAAAATATAAACTGCTGATTAACTGCTTCAATTTTATCAGTTTTATGTCAGCGACAATCTATTCTAATTTGCTTTAAGAAACTTGTTAGGTGTTTTCGCACTCAGTTAGAACATGTGTCCGATGTAAAATTTCACATAATAAAAAACAGATTTTCTCAACAGAAATGTCTAGATTTTCAAATGACTGAAGCTGGTTGATTTCTTGAATTTATAAGTGCTCCAGTACATGTAATCAAATCAAACTGTGCTGAAAATGAAATTTTGCAACATATCCGGTTTTAATGTGAACCTCTATTAGTTAATCACGTTGATTACGTGAGTATCTCTTATAAAAAAAATATTAACTTACTACCCCCTCCTTTATTTAAAAAAAATAAAAGCTAGATCGCAATATTGTAACGATAATAAGTTTTTATTGATTTGCGTTTGCAGCTGCGTTAAATGCGGATGCTGTCATTGTTGGCTTCTGTGTAGAGCGGTTTCTTACTGCAAGAACCAGACATCTACAGCAGTTATTTCAAAAAGCAATTATTATTATTATTGTATTTTTCTCACCTTCCATCGCTTTGTGTATTATTACAACTTTATTTTTTTTTATGCTGTCAATTGAAAGTAGAAATATACTAAACAAAAATTCCACTATATTTAAGTTTTCTTTTCTTTTTTTTTTTTAAAAAAAAAACATTTTCCCCTATCTGCAAATTTGTAGAATTATTTCTCTACGTCAAGAGAAATTTATCTCCATCTGGCAACACTGGATGTAAATAAGTATGATCACATATATTTTCAAATTTGTTAATAACAAAAGTAAGCCCGACACGCATTGTTAACAATGGTAGGCCATTTCGTAACAATTTGAAAGTCATTTCAAAGCTCTTTTAAGCAGGAAATCCACATTAAAAAAAAAATCAGATTGCAATTGTTATGTGGAACAAACTTTTCGCAACTGAAAAGTTCCGGACTGACATAGACAAAGAGGCTTATTGAAAAATTAACTTCCTTCAACTTTTTTCAGTACTTGTGTCAGGAATGTGAAGAAAAAAAAAATCTGAAAATTATGCCACATCATTTTTTCACCTAATGCTTAATAATTAGGTCCTCTGTAAAATCACGAATATAAGCTAGTCAAAATACATAGTTTGCTGTAAAATGTGTTTTGTAAATTAAAAAATTAGCTAATTAACACTGAAATTGTTGATTAACTTAAATAACACACATCTTAGCTTTCAAATGGCATATAGTTTGTAATCTGCTAATGCGTTTCATTTTTCTTCAACAAGGTTGACATTTATGTGGAAATGCCGTTTAGTCAATACAACCAACCAGTAAAAGGAATTAACAGAATCTACTCAACAAATAATACAGTTTGTTTTGCAATCACCCTTTCGTGAATAAAAGACTGCAACTATTATGCATATCAATCTTACATAAAAAAAAAGTCAAAACAATTTAGTGCTTCTAACAATTATATCCCTCACCGTGCATTATTTAATTTGTTCTAACAGCGACTTTAAAGGATGGGTACTAAAGAATCTGAAACAATGCTTTCAAGTTATGTCTGACAACGCAATCAAAGCTGAGATGCTTCCATTGAAAGATTTTAAGTACATCCACTCAGCCAGTAACGATTCAATATAGATAGAAATTAGCATGCATACAGAAAATACTAATATTACGAATCACAAAAAAATAACCTTGTGGAAAGTTCACATTACAGATGCTCCTTGCTCTACGATGATTGGCTTTACGATACTTCCGATTTCACGGTAGTCCAACAGAGATGCATTTCACCAGTCACGAATTTTAATCTGTTCCCGAAACAGTAATATGTCGTACGATGTGCGCAATGAAGTACATGCAACACTATTTTGTAATACTATATATGTATTGGTGGAACATATTTGTATTTATTTACTATAGTTTTATAGTATTGGTATTTACAGTAATTATTTGTTTCCTTACTTATTCAGTTTATTTAATGTACTTCTGTTACTTATCTACTTTTATATGTATTTATTGTATCATATTCATATTCGATATAAGATATTACGTTAAGTTCATGGGTATGTAGCCTGAACCTAAGTCAAGGAGTATCTATATTTCCTTAGTACTCAAAAATGAGGTCGTCAATGAAATTATATCGAAACCTACCTTGAAATTTTGCCAGAAAACTCTACGTCCTATAGAAAGGTAATATACAAAAAAATTAGCTGCTGCAAGGTACCGAGATAGGGGCTGGAATATTGATCGAAGTGTACAAAAAGTGTACTTTTTAGATTCACTGCTTCATTTTCGTCCTGGAATGGAACACTTCTGCGACACCCCCCAGGCTCCCACACCACAGCACGCCTGGCCAGGGACGTATTTATGGGGTCTGGACCTCCCGAAATCCAGATATATTTTTTTAAATCCATATCCTTTTGCCTATTTTACAAACAAAAAATTAATTTCGGGGAAGGGGATTCCAGACGCACTAAATACGTCCCTGGCGAGGCGTGCTGCGGTGACGCTACAACTCAGCACTTCCATTCCGGGACGAAAGTGAAAGGGGAGCACAAGTGACTTCTGTTGATTGAATCATAAAAAGTACACTTTTTGTACACTTCGATCAATATTCCAATTCCTATCTCGGTACCTTGCAGTTAATATGAGCAGCTAATTTTTTGTACATTACCTTTCTTTAGGACGTAGGTTCTCCTGGTAAAATTTCAGGGTAGGTTTCGATATGATCTCACTGACGGTCTCCTTGTTAGGAAAAGAACTTCAGAAGAAAAAAATGACGACTTGGTTCTAATCCATGCGACGAAATCTGAAGAAGCTTGTTGTATACATGCGAAATGTATTACGTACACTCAAATTCATGAAAAATCACTGATGACGAAGAAATTTAAATCAGTCAAACTGATGATCGTCCAGACATACCTGCTATATTTGGCGTGGGTAGTCAACAAATACCTTTGGAAGACAGAACTTAACCTATGCCCAGAGGACTTGAGTGGGGGGGGGGGATTGTTAATGATATATACAAAAAGCTGAGATAAGGAATATAAAATACTTCCCCTCTATAGCAATAAAATGGAAGTAGAGCAAACATCCGATTATCCGTAGTAATCACGGATAACCCGCTAAGCATTAACAAAATAGTTTCGCTTAATTAGAAATTAATTTTAATTAAGAACACATACTCATGTTTCAAATGCTAAAATAAATAACTCAACATTAAGAAATGAATCCGGTGTAACAAAATGTTTCGACATTTTTTAATAGAAGAAAAAGAATGTCATTTTGCTTAAGAATGTCACGCACTTTTGACTGAAATGAAACGTGTATTGCATTGAGCATTGGAATGAAATTTGCTTATTTATAGCACCTTTCAGTGCTCACTTTATAATTTCTGGCTCTTAACCGATTGAGGTTTTAATTCAATTATATTTATCCTGTTCCTGTTTCTTAAAACACTCCAGTGTACACTAAAATAAATCTGTAACTTACGGGCGATAAACTTTTCCCCCACATGCGTTCTTGGTCTCCACACATCTAATGATCTGTTCAATCTTTCTTTTTGCCATATACCTTCAGCAACCACCCTCTAGAGAGTATTAACACTTTCCGCATCGCAAACAAAAGGTTTAGAGCTTTTTTTTTATGTAAGCCGCGGTTACTCCGCAAAGGGGATACAGTGATTACGGATAATCACTAGTTTAGACAACGTACAACGAAAATATGTAAATTATGGAACTCGGGGTTTATACATACCAGTAACTCATCCGTCGCTGAAATAAAATCACAATGTAACAATCCTCCTAAGACTTCTGCAGCCTTCTCTCGAACCTCTAGTCGGTCATCTTCCAATAATTTCAGAACTATCTCTGTCACCTGCAATCATAATAAAAATTATCTGGATTCTCAATTACTCAATAATTAGCAGTTTTACGTCAGGGCTCTAAGTACACACATATGCAAAACAAAATTAAATGAACATAAAAAAAACAATATGTATCTATTTAATTAGTCCTATATTGTCCTCATTAACAACGGAACATTTTTCTCGCTACGTTCTTTTCGCCTTCCTTCAGAACGCATCTTATGCCGAACAACGACTCATGTTTGGAAATGTGCTTTTGTAAGTAGACGTGTATTTGAAAAACAAGAAATTTAAAAAGTGATGACTGTGTAAGGTTTTGAACTTCACTGTCACTTTGGAATCGTGATTTCAAATGCTTTACAAATGTTGCCAGGTCAATAGTTGGAACTGAACATATATTGATCAATATGTTAACCATATATGACTTAACAACATTCGTAAAACAGTTGAAATCAAGATTCCAAAATATGTAAGTGACAGTGAAGTTTTAAGAACTTACACAATTCTCACACAAAACGTAACATATAAAATTCTATAGCAGACACAGAAACATACATACAAAAATACAAAATACATTTGTAAAATCAAAACCCATGATCTAAGTACACTTGAAAACAGCTGAATACGAATATTAAGAAATGTATGTTAAAATGTGGTAGCAAATAAACACTTTAACAAATTCTTGTACTGTATACGACATTTCTTTTATTTCGGACTCTTCTATGTTCAATTTCCGGTATCCACCTAGACTTCAAAGTCAAGCGTATGCATCCCAACTGCAATCGAAGTTTATTGGGTTCCATAAGAGTTTTAGTAACTAGAAACTTGCATTGTATGTGTTTATGAGAAATTAAGAAAGACAGACAGCTTATCATAGAAAAAGAAATTTGTACTATTGCCTTTAGATCTGTGAAAAAAAAATATTCAGGTGGATATGATTAAACAGCTTGAAGTACAGTTTGCTTCGTTTTTTACATTTGAATCCATCGATAATATATATGGCAAATGAGAACTACGGTGAAATTTGTTACGGCAAGAAAATCCTCAACTTCAGTGTTATAAAGTGTGTATTATTTATATTAGCAAATTAACCATCATACCTTAATAATTGCGAAAAACTCAATGATTAAAAAAATAAGGACAGGCTGAAGTCCTGAATTTTATACCTGTCTCGGGCTCTGAAATTTTTGTTACATGAAAAGATGTATCAACATTATGAACCTCTTGCTTGACATAACATTCTTGGATTGGTTAAGCAGTCTCTATATTGGTATATTGAAAGAAACCTGACCTCGGTCTCTCAACCACGCTAAGGTCGTCAATGGGAAACGTTGAAACTCTTCTCTCCTCTTCAACACCACAATTCTCCCTCTTTGCAGCAGCAGCACTAACGCCCCGTATCAAGCACAGAGCAATAAATTATGCTTGCACCTTAACCTTGAAAATACGGTATGAAATTAAGAATCACCCTGATACAGTCACCCTACATGGCCTGAGACTGATGCCGAAAGGCCATAAATACAATTCAATTCCACTAACATAGGATAGTGAATTACCATACGGATTTACGTACCTGTCTTACCCACTTTTCGTCACTCAAGATATTAGCCATGTTGTGAAAAACGAAAACTTGAAGGAAACCTAGACACGCAGACCTCGCCCACCATGAACCACTTGTTGCGACCTGAAATATATTATTATGAATATTAAAAAAGCAAAGCTTGATCATACTCTTCTGATCGCCTTATGATCTACATAAAATGAGAATACATTATGGTCTATTAATTCTCTGTGTTGTTGCCAGTAGGTGTATTCTTGTATTGCAAACACAGTTTCTAATCAAGTGTTTTCCAACTTCTGTATGCTGGTTTCCTCTTGAGTCAATTCTGGTCGAACATACGTTATTTTATTCAGATGTAGCCAGAAAAAAAAAATGTTAACCTACGATCGACACTGTACAAGCAAATGAGTGAACTGTCTGTAATGTATTGACTTTCAAATTCTTGTAATGAGAGAAAAAAAATTTGTAGGATATGTGAAAAGAACACTTTAAGAACATTGCTCTGTCTAAACAATTAAAAGTAAAATGGGACATTAATCTAATAAAAACATACCGCACATCAAACTAATAATCATGCTGAAAGATAAGTTTACATTAATTGCAACGTACTACCAACAAGAAAAGAATTAAATCAAAATCTACGTCTCTTCAATAGAAGGTACCTTAATTTCCCTACATAAATTAATTTTGGGAGAAGTGAAGACAGATTTAACCAAACATGAGAAATACTCCAAAATGTACGAATTGTTTAACATTGCAGTATGCTAAATATATTCTTAAAACTAGAAAAAAAAAAGTCGAACCCTGCAGCAGAAGAACTGAAGGTTGATTTTCGTTAGTATACAAGCTCTAAGCTCAATATATATATATATATCTTCATTTTTCAACACTAAGTAACCTTTTGATCTCAAACGTTCCACTTACTAGACAAGGTAATAAAAGTATCCAAGCAGCAGAACTTTGTGTAGGTATTACAACAGGATCCTTGAATATAATACGAGTTGTTTTCAATTAAGAACCGAACTAACATTGATACCTTCAAAGTAATGCCCCTCTACTTGCGACATACTGTTCAAAACGTATTTTCTATTTATTGAACATTTTCTGGAACGCAGGTCTCAATTCCTTTTTCCTCGATCTCCTTTAAGGTAAGATAACTTTTTTTAATCTTAACAAACAACCCACGAGACCAACTGCGTAGAACAGGGTAGGTGGGCATCCATATCTGGCATCTTCATTGGATCGACAGTCTGGCCATTTTAGAACTTGTTAACCACTCATAGCACTGCAGTTGGCTCACATAGTCCTTACCTATACGCTTGCTTAACAGTTGAAAAGTCTCCGTTTAGGATTTTTTATTGTTCAAAATTTACACACACCTTGTTCTTCACAATCTTTAATTTCTGCGTTGTTATTAATTCGAGAGACGGTACGTGCACATGTTAACCCCAGCGGCAGTAGCTCAATGACTAACATTCCAATTTATTGTTACCTTTTTGATGCTGTAGATTCTGTTGTGTGTGAAAACGCCTGTATTTTATTCATTACAACATTATATATCCCTCTCAAAACGAACTATAGACAAAACTGGGACATTTCAGAGTTAAGAACGGGAATATAATTTTATAAATTGACTGTAGTACGATAAAACAAGGATGAACTTATTTTCTAACTAGTACCAAACATACAAGAGTCAATCATAGACGTACACTTACCGTATTTACAGAGGAAAGAACTACTGGAATATATTTGGGTAAAGTGAAAGCCTGGCCTAGACAGGCTAGCATTATGCTGCAGTTTTTACTAAGTTCTTCATCTGCTTCGTAGCTCTCCATTAAACAAACAAGTGGGAAGAAGTCATAGAATTCAGGAACGGTAGCGTAGTGCGCTCGCGCAATACTGCCTGTAATCCACCTGCAAACTAAAGCATTTACACATTTTACTAAAATATGATTCTAATTAATGGTATTAACGTACTATACAGTTAAATATAAAAGGTTCTTTTGCATGAGCATTAAAAAGGAAGTGGAAATAATGAAGAACAGGAAGAGAACGATACAAAATAGGGAAGAAACGCAGAACCAGATTCCTGAAGTATGACCCCACTTCGTTGATTTCTCTCGTTGACTTGTACAGGAAATTTCCTGTATTCAACAATGATAAACATATGAAAGCACGTACTTCTTGAAAAATGTTTCTTTATGGTGATTTATCGTCAGTACCTTTTATCTTTTCAATCTTCAACCCTATAAACTCATCGTCCGTACCTTTTATATTTTCAAACTTCAATCCTATAAACTCATCGTCAGTACCTTTTATATTTTCAATCTTCAACCC
>JAGDQP010006971.1:11092-41231 GCA_022664845.1 Lepisma saccharinum | reverse complement strand
ATCGTCAGTACCTTTTATATTTTCAATCTTCAACCCTATAAACTCATATCACTTGAAAGTTTTGGTATTGTGGATCTCTTTATCTTTGAATTTGTATTTATTTATGACCTTCCGGTATCTCAGGCTGGAATAGGTTGGGGGAAAGGATGTTGGAAAGTAGTCAGCCAGGACCGATCTACTAGGTACCATCCCGGCATTTGCCTGGTACGACTGAGGAAAAACACTGGAAAACCTCAGTAAGGAAGAATGGTCGCTGAGATCCTTCCCAGGACCTTTCGATTGCTAAACCAACGCTCTACTAACTGAGTTACGGCCGTTCGGTAGATCCTTGTCGCGGGAGTTTAGTGTGCAGATATTATTTACTCCAAATGAGCATCCTTACATATTTGCAATGAATTACCCACTTATACATCTAGCACGTACTAACTATTCTGACATTCTTCACATCATATAGTGTCTCCTTACTGTATAATAACAAATATATTTCAGTGTAAGCCTTAGATGCCTAAAGGCCATAAATAAAATTCAAAACCAATTCAAATTCAAATTCAAACAAATATATTTAATTTATAAGTCACCCTGTTTATATATACTACTTACCCGTTTTAAGAAGTCTTATGGCTACTTCCCTCTCATCTGGACTCACTTGCACTTTTCCCAGCTTTCTTATCGTTTCATTTAGTTCTACGGTTTTATCGGAACTTTCACCATTTTTCACAATACTTTCATCTACAAAAAAGAGAAAAAAGAAATTATTGAAACCATGTAATTTTCCAACAACCTTCACATAATAATAATTCTTGAGTCTTACTTAATCTACATAAATAGGTTGCACAGGTATCTTATCTATAACTCCGTCAAAAGTCTCAGAGATGACGTTCCTTAGTGAGCACATCTAGATCCGAGTACATACTTTCCCACAATGTCAGAAACTTGGTCTGGTTCAAGATATAGAAAGGTCTTTGCAGCATGTGACTATGAGTTGGATTGGTGTTATGTAAGGCTACCTCAAAGTTGACAATCAATAAGTTGGAAGAAAACAACAGTCAGACTCTTATACGTAGGAATCATGAGGTGTCAAATCAGTGCCACTCTAATTGAATGCTTTTCTTCGCTCCTACCAGATAAATAAATAATTCCAAAAAGATAAGACTATTCTACCGTTTTCTCAGTGGACAGTCATTGCGAGAAAATAATATAAATGTAGAGGTAACGGTTAGTCACCGTGCCTCTAAAGCTCAAGTATATAATAAGTTCCCTGAATAATACGACTAATAAATCTGGATTCCTGACTGTCACAATGAATACCACGCTCGGTCAACATGTTGAAAGTTCATGTAACCCTCCAGTCTCATCGGATTTTGTTTAACAACATAGCGTCTTTCATCAACAGAGAACGGATATGAGAAGTTTGTAGAACCTATTGTCTAAATCCCTTCTTTTAGGGGTATCTTCAAAACCGTCTCGATGCAGCAATGTGCATATTTCCAAACATAAGAATGCGTTACTAAACATAATTTATTGTTGACAATGCTTTACACTACACTGAATAAGACAGAATTAGTCTAACAGTTTCAACAATTTCTGGGAGAAGAAGAAGACACTGGTACTGTCGAAACTATTACGCTCATTCAGATTTTGTTCGGTGTAGCGTAAAGCCGAACTCGTTCCATTTTCTCAACTTGATCTGGACATCGCCTTCATGTAGCTAACGTCTCGGGTCTAGGCGATTAAATAAATAAAAAAAATTGTACATTCTGATTTCGATCGAATGGAAATTTATTTATGTTGGCCGACTTTTCGTAACTGGATATAATACCAAATATACATGCACCTACCTTGCGATATATCTTCTAATTCACGCGAGGTTTCATTACATTCAGCTAATGATTCAGCAGAAACCGAGACAGCTGCTTCAACATTCACTGATTTCTCAGACGTAACTTTTTCAGGTTGGGGAATATTAGGTTTAGACATCTCTTCAACAAAGGTCAAACAGGTATCTGGTTTGGTTAATATGAAAGGAAAAGGGTGGCATGACAAGGTACAACTAAAGAAAAATATATGGTAGGTTTACATAATTAATATTATCAAATGACATATCACATTTAAACACTACAGGTCAAAAGTTTGGAGTCATCCTGAAGTTGTAATATATTCTCATGTTCTCAAGTGATTCCTTACAGACATTTAAGTCACTAGGCTAGGTTGAACTAAAACTGCTCCTTGTACCTGTTTTGTATACGGAGATAACGTTTATCTTCATGGGCTCTCAACATAATATCCCGCTGAAAGATGAAGACAAACCTTCCAGGGCTATTGGTAACGAGGGGGTTCTCGGTGCTGCAGATAGATTACCTGCTTGAAGATTCAAAATGAAGTGAAGCAGTGTCGCGTACTGTTACAAGCAAGCCAAGAGCAATTCCTTTTGGGTCATTCCATGTGAAATCGACCAATTTTTATGCAAATGGTTGCTCGACCATTTTGGATTTTTTCATATTCGCACAAAAAATAACCCTGTTAATAAGCAGCACAAAAAAATTTTTATTTTATTTTTATCAGCTGCCATCTTGAATCTAGGCTTACTTTTCTTCACTGCGCAGGCTAAAATAGGGTTTGCAAGGGTTTAGAAAAAAATAAGCCACTGCTCTCTTTTCATTAAAGATAGAAAGTTCTAGTTTCCATTGGTTGAAAGAAGATATTTTGGGCTTTTAGAAAATGTATAAAAATTTCGAAAAATATTTTTGAAATCCAGACTTAAGGGGCTCATAATTCGACCTTAATCATGATCAAAATCATAGTTTTTATGGAATATTTAAGGTGGCTTGGGGTTGAAACCACACGTTGTAATTTTTTGTATAAGAACTATGCCTAGTACCGTTGCAGAGATGTAAGAAGACAGTTTGGATTTGGCCCCCCTTCATAGCATTTTTTTGGCCTCTGTGAATTTCAATATCGAATTTCGGGGGGGGGGGGGAAGGGGGGGACCAGACAGAAATTTGTTGTTGTTGTTGCCGAAAGACTTCCATAAAATCAGAGGCACTACCAAGACTAAGAATTTGCTTAATAGTAATTTAAGGAAAATTGTCAATACTAAAATAAATATATATTTAATTAAAATTTAAAAAAATGAATTAACAAAAATTAATCTAGTTAATAAATTACGTAATCAAATTTAATCAGTAATATTATTTTATTATTCTGAGACAGTTGGTACCACCAAACTTTTGACCTGTAGTGTAATTCAGCAGAAATACTACAAATGTATAACAAAATATATATTGAAAAATCTCATCATCAGCACGCAGCTAACAAGTAGGATCTTTTTCTAAACGCCTTCTTACGAGGCGAAAAGCCAACTAGAAAAGATAACTTATTTTCCTGAGAAGTGGCAAGATTCAAAAAAAAAAAATTAAGGAGAATTTATTGTGTTTCTAGTGCTCTTTGTACAGATGCTTATCAGAATAATGGAAACACCTGAACAAAAGTGCAACTTACCAGATTAATATGGTGTCGGGCCACCTTTCGCCTTCAGAACAGCCTTGATGTGACGTGGGATGGAGGCATAGAGGTCGTGAATGGTAGCAAGTGGAATATTACACCATTCCTCGTGCAGGGCATCGGCCAGTTCTGTGAGAGAGGATGGAGGTGGAAATCGTCGCCGGAGTCGTGTTTCCAAGATGGACCACAGATGTTCAATTATGTTGAGATCTGGGGATTGCGCGGGCCAGGGGAGGTGTTGAACTTCATCCCGATGTTCCTCAAACCACGCTTCAACAACTCCAGCTGTGTGAATGGGTGCATTATCATCCTGGAATATGGCGTCATTGTCCGGGAACAACATCCGGACCATAGGATGCAAGTGGTCTCCTAAAATTGCGACATAATCGTTGGCAGTGATGCGTCCGCGAAGTGTGACCACAAGACCCAATGAAAACCATGATATTGCGGCCCACAGCATCACCGTGCCGCCGCCATGTTTCACAGTTGGGTGGAGACACTGCAGATCATACGCTTCTTTGGGCGTTCTCCACACATAAACACGGCCCGTAGTTTGGAACAGGGTGAATGGTGACTCATCCGACCATACCACACGTTTCCAGTCGTCAACGGTCCAAGTTGCATGGTCGCGGCACCATTTGCGGCGTGCTAAAGCGTTCTGGTCCCTGATGAGAGGTTTGGCCCGTGCAACACGACCCCGTAAGTTCATGCCATGTAATTCGCGGCGGACTGTGATTGTCGAAACAGGTTGGGGGAGGTGCTGATTGAGTTCCTCCGTCACTTGCGCCGCAGTGGCACGACGGTTCCGCGTGACAATGCGCTTTAATACCCGGCGTGCGATGTCACTGATGCTTGTCTTCCGCCCACTGTTCAGCTTCCCCGATGTGGTTTTCCCGTGTGTTGTGTAGGCCGTCATCACCTTCGACACTGTCCTTGGCGACACACCTAACACACTAGCCACTGCCGTCACACTGACTCCACATAACCGCGCACCAACAATTTGCCCTCTTTGAAACTCTGAGAGGTCTCCCATTTTACACTACCTCCGTCTGCTGCAGCCACTGCACACTCCTGTTCCACGACGGGTGACGTATTATGGAGACCGACATAACACACCAACACCAGCAGACCGGCGCTGCGGTCGCCACGACACCACTGCCAACCCACACATCTGACGTGTTGCCAACTACAGGTGTTTCCATTATTCTGACAAGCATCTGTATGTACACGTATATTTAGAAATGCACGTAATGTATGTACAGAGTGTAAGTATATGGTAAGAAAAAAAATTTGTTAGTATTTAAATGAAACTACACTATGTTTGTTACTATAACTATTTTAAAACTGTTGTCAAGTTAAGAAGTACTGAACCTAACGTGTGGAATATTATGGAAAATTGTAATTATAATGATCAACATAAATAAAAATTTCAGTAACATTTGCGCTGACCAAGCATTCTGGTTGAATGTGAAAAGTATTTCCGCAAACGAATTGTCGAAAATAATAATAAACAATATTTTACAAGTTCGTATTTTTTATAATAAATTTGTCTGTAAACATGTCTCTATACAATAATAATTGTTTTCTAAAAACATACTGCTGACTAGGCAGTGACTACGTTTCTATGAAAGAGTGAGTCAACGGAATAAACTCTTACCTTTGAAGTGATTTGCTGTAGTTAATAATCCAGGATCAGTTTCATACAATATTGCTAGCTTAGGAACAATGTCTGATACGAAATCAGATATGTGTGGAGATTTCGTGTGCATTCCTTCAACAAATACGATGTCTGGATGGAATATGTTTGTCAGTACACTGCAAAATAAAATAAAATTTTACTCATCGTGAATTAATGATTTAAAAACCGCTGAATTTCACTAAAGAACTTAGTTAAGCTCCTCACGAAACTAGACTTATACATGCCTGTGTCAACTTTTTATACTTTTCAAATAAGCTGACCTATCCACAGAACGTGCCACCAATCAGGCACAGTCAGATACTATACCGAAAGAAGGGATGGAATATGGAAAGAACAGATGACAGAATGGCAGAATACACACCCGAAGGTATAATATACGTAATAGTAAAAGGACAATTCACATCCTTAACTTTAGTATTACAAGAAACTTAAGGCTCTGTCCAAAATTCAGTATCCCTCGTCAGTTCAGAGAACTGAAGCAAAATCGGGGATAAAAAGGGCAATTTCGGGATTCAGTTTGATAGCCTTCCAATCGAGGGAAAACAGGCTATCTCAGCTACTCAACAAACGTTTGGCTTGTGTGTCTATAACAGTGTTCCACAGGTGTTCGTTCAACCTTACAAGGGTGGCCCTCGTAAGTGAGGGCAAAGTTGAAACGTGAAGGTGAGGTCTGAGCGAAGGCGTAAGAGCGATGGTGAGAGGCTGAGGGTAAAGTTGCAGTGTGAGGGTGTGTGTGGGCTGAGCGAAGACGTGAGGGTGAGGGCAAAGTTGTAACGTGAGGGTATGTGAGGGTGATGGCTGAGCGAAGACGTGAGGGTGAGGGCAAAGTTGTAACGTGAGGGTATGTGAGGGTGAGGGCTGATCGAAGATGTGATGGTGAGGGTTAGATCAAAGTTACAATGTAAGGGTGATGGTGAGGGCTGAGCCCCCCGAAGAAGTGAAGGGTGCGGGAGGGTGAGGATGAGTGAGGTTTGACGAAAATTAACACCTTTTGGTGTGTCCCGATACTTCATCACCTTGAACGATTCCTTTCTAACTTTATTACGATATAAGTTTCAACCATATTTCCCCCATTTTCACGAACTTCTCAGAAGGAATGAAATATTACTACAAGCTTTTCTTAAAATTCTTGGTGACATTTTAACTGTGAAAAGCTTTACATTAAACTTCCAGAATATATGAGAGTATCTTCATTTGAGACTGGGGAACAGGGATGATACATTACAATTAGAATAAACACTGCAGCTGAAACGAATTCGAGGAACCGTTCTTTACACAGTTACGAAATGTCTCTTTAATCTTAATGCTTATATTATATTTCTTTAATGTTTACATTTACAGCCCAAACCACCAAGGGTCATCCACTGTCATATGTACCCTCACAGTTATATATATTCACGAAACTTCGAACACAACCAGTTTCCTGCAAATCTTTCTATCATTCATTTTCAGAACACCTTACGTTACAGCAATTAAACTAACAGATTCAGGGTTGCACCTTAGCTAAATTTACCATACCAATTTCAACCTCTCCACAAGTTACATCTGGCTCCACTGCCACTCCTTCATAGAATATGTTGTCAACGCTATGCTAATGCTCTTTCTTTTCCTTGTTTACTAAATCTTAATTTCACTCTCCAATTATACTTCTAACCCTAAATATATATATAGGCGTTTCTTTTCTGTGATCATGAGAGGGAACATTGTTCTCGAAACGTTAAAAAGTGAGAGTGCTCATCAACGCCGGTAAGCACCAATTACAGCATTTACATTCACGTTTAGTAACTTTATTGTTATCGTAATGTTTCTAGGTTATCGTTACCTAGAAAGTGTCTTCATTGTTCAAATTAGTGAAACGTTACTTCCTTACATAGGAATGAATGTAAGCCACCGTACTATGCCGCAATACAAATCACTTATCCTTATTAGAGAATTCATAAAGCACAAAATGAATACAAAAACATACATAAGAACGATCATCATTCTTTAGTCGTATCTGGAACCTAAAACTCATTCCCCTTTAATATTAGTTTCAATGAATAAAGAACTACACAATTAAATGTAATTTTCGTTGCAGAGACTGAAATGCAAACTTACCGAACCTTGGCATTCTATACTTGCTAATACCAAATCGTACAATGATATGACGATTATACACCCTACTAGTTTCGCCATTTCATAGATGGGTCATTCTCCAGAAATGGGACATTTTGCGAACCTGCAATGTTTCTTATAAAAGCCTGAAATTACTTGCTTTGCTTCTATTTGTTTCTTAAAACACTTCTTATAACTGGGCCAGTTTCTATCCACTTTCGTATTTTAATAATTTATGTTACTTAGTCTCAAATATGCTTAACGTCAACTCCATGGAGTGAAACTCACCTTCATTCTCATGTTTGAGACATGTTTTCAATCTTTGTTTCTAGTTTTCCAGTCAATATTCAACAATTATCCTTCAGAATAATTTAGTTCGAAACACGAATCGTAATTAAAACGAAAGTATACCTATTAGTATGAGAATTACATTTACTGAAATACATAAAACCCGCTTTCTCATCACCTCCACGGACTGATAAAAAAGTTGTAATAAAAGTGAGAAGCTGGCAACACTGCACAATATTTTTGCATGCGTTAGACAGGATGCATCTATCTTAGTCTTGTTTCAGTGGAATTAGAAGGAAGATACTTCTACAGTCGACTTGTTGTGGAATAGAAAGTTAAAATCAGGTGTGTCTCACTTATTCATCAACTCCATGGAACTCAATCATAGAATTTTATGTTAATTTCTGTTTCCTATAATCGTGAGAAGAAGCTAAACACTGAACGCTTCATTAATGCTTTATTGTAGAATTTCATTCTCACTTTAAAGAACATGGCGACGAAAAAAGTAAAAAACGTCAACTCCATGGAAATTCTGTATTTTGTAAATTGAATAAATAAATAATACAGTATTGATCTCTAAGTAGCTTCAATATCTATTCACAATGCCTGCAAAATTCCTATAAACTAACTTGTCAATTTAAAATAGGTTTTTTTTTTTTTCAAAATGCCCCATTTCTGAAGGATGATTCATATCGGCTTTCTATGGTCCTAAAAGACGTACAGGATTAATGCAGCTGTCCGAAGATTTGGACATTGTCCGAACTATTTGATAGTTGAAATTAACACAGAAAAATTGACAGCCGCCGCGACCGGGACTCGAACCCGGATCTCCCAGTTGCCGGCTAGGTATGCTACCAATTACACCCCCACGGCACGGCCAATTCTCTGTGCATATGGAATGTTCCTCTCGCCTAGACATTCTCCCAACTCTTCATTGCTGGTTACAAGGCCCAGGCACTCCACTTATGCGCAGATTTTTGGTTGAGAAATCTTTCTGCTATCAGGCAGTATGAAAGAATAGATGTTAATTTCAACATTTACCAACACAAGGTTTATTGTGAAAAAGGTAATAACATCTATTTGATAGTTGACTCAAAAACGGCAGTTCTATGAGGAAACAAGGTAGGTACAATGTTGTCACGGTGTACTGCAAAATGAAATGCAGTCACCTGATACTGGAACAAACACACTTGGATTATAACAGTGTGTATGTGCTTTAAAAAAGTTAAAATTTGACGATATATATATATATATATATATATATATATACATATACAGGGTGTCCCTCTTTAATCAAACCCCTGGAATATTGCAAAGCACTGAAAGAAAATATAAAAAGTGTGCAGTGGAACATGTACCTACAGAGGAGGGACAGCCTTCCATGCACAGTGTTGCCACCTCAACACAAACTTATATTTTTTTCAAATGGGATGAAGGTTCAATACTTTCGGAGGTGATAAGCAAAAAAAAATTATATGAACATGGGTCGAATTCTGCTTCGTTTTGGAGATTCAGTGATTCCAACATGGAACCCAAAATCAACGCCTAACATGCGAAGAAAATAAAAACTTCTCAATAAATCAAAAACGATGCATTGAACTAAAATTTCGTTTGTGGAAATTTGTTTGTAGCAACATGGTGGATAACAGGATTGAAAACACGATGTCACCAGGCTATCAGCGTTGCCAACCCTGTATAACGTTTAAATTTTTCAAATGGCACTACACTGTATTAGTAGGTATTTGGCATCCTCTAGTGATGGTAAACAACATACGTAAAGCACACATCTCAGTGTTGCAAACTGTGGATGAAATATTCTAGGGAATAAGATCGCGAAAACCTTTATGTCTTATCAACAGTTATAACAATTAGATGTTAGACACATTAGAAATAGACCAGATAGCAAACATAATGGGCTAAATTTTAATAGACAGGATACACAGTCCGACAAGTAAGTAATGAGACTGATTTTATTCTGACAAAACAGAGAATGCAGAATGCAAAATAGAAACCAATATGTGAGTTTGAGAGAGTAATCCTTCATCTACGACCTGGCAACACCGCATGGTCCTGCGCGAAGCACAACGGGAAATATGACGTCAGTACCAGCAGTAAGTGAAAGGCCTTTGTCACGCCAGCGTCATGGAGCAGAGGGCGAATATCAAGTTCTGTTTCAAACTCGGGAAAAGTGGCACAGAAACTGTTGAGTTGATGCGGAGAGTGTATGGTGATACTTGTTTGTCTCGTGCACAGATATTTAGATGGTATGAACGTTTTAAAAGTGGTGTGGAATCGATTGACGATAAACCTCGGCCGGGTCGTCCAATTTCTGTTCGTAACGAGGAACTGATTGAAAAGGTCCGTGAACGTGTGCAAGAAGATCGTTGTGTGACTGTGAGAATGATGGAAGGTGACTTTGGTGTTAACAGGGAGACAATTCGTAAGATCTTAGTGGAAGATTTAGGCAAGAAGAAGGTCGCAGCGCGGTTTGTGCCACACTCATTATCTGATGAACAGAAACAAGGCCGTGACATCATTGCAACTGCCCGTAGGAAGAAAAATTTCCTTCTGTCCATTGTTGCAGAAGACGAATGTTGGTGTTTTCGTTATGATCCAGCTACTAAACGTCAGAGTGCCGAATGGAAGTCTGCAGATTCTCCAAAAGGAAAGAAACTTCGTCTCCAAAAGTCAAAAGTGAAGACAATGTTCATTTGTTTCTACGACAGTAAGGGTATCATTCATCATGAATTTGTACCAGAAATGCTCAGTTTTATTTAGGTGTTTTGGAGCGTTTGTTGAAGAGAATACGTCGTGTTCGGCCTGAATACTTAACCCCAGGTAGCTGGTTCCTTCTCCATGACAACGCTCCAGCTCACCGAGCAGTACTTGTTGCGGAATATTTGGCCACAAAACAAGTGTGTGTGCTGAATCATCCCCCCTACTCACCAGATATGTCCCCCTGTGACTATTTCCTGTTCCCTAAGCTGAAGTTGCCATTGGAAGGACGACTTTTCGACAGGGTTGAAGACATCCAAGCAGCTGTGACAGCGGCATTACGGGCCATACCACAAACTGAGTTGCAGAAGTCATTCCACTCCTTGTGTGATCGTGCCACTCGTTGGATTGATGCTGAAGGGATGTTCTTCGAATAATAAACAGGTATTATTCAATTACTTTTGTTTGTTTCGTCAGAATAAAATCAGTCTCATTACTTAATTGTCGGACTGTGTACAAGGCAAGTACAATTCGTTTCCTTTCTATTCAAATTTAACCGTATAATTATACGTTAAATGTATGTAAAGAAACTGTGGTGCAAAGTAATAATTAAGTAAATAAATGAAAAAGTGTGTTGTTATATTCCATTTTATTATGTTAAACCACGATTTATAAAAAAAAAAAACTATCTAAATTTAATTCTGGTTGATTTTTTGTGAGCCTAACTCTGGATGTCTTCATTAAACCTATACATTTTTTATTCTTCCTTCACACCAGATGAAGCAGATATACGAACTGGCGAGTCATATTGCTGTAAGATTTGATATTAACGAGAACAGAATGCCACGTTGAAACTACACAGTTATTCTTCTTTTTTTTTTTCATAACACATTGAAGACTATCACATATCTTACAATAATCAAGATTATAATTCGAAAAGATGATTTGTAGACTCCGTATACATCTCACTTGATTCTGATAAATCTATGATTGAGACCTAGAACCGCGTAAGCCCAATTTTGGCCAAAACGTGATTATTGCAGTTTGGTAGTATTCAGAAAGTATTCAGTTTGGTAGTATTCTCACATAATGGTTGCATGATTCTTGTAGTAAACATGTTAAATAATCTGAAAGGTCTATTGTGTAGTTTGTCCACTTAGTTTCTACGTGAAAGGAAGTAACCTTTTCCCCCCTTGAAAACAAGGATTTGTGACTTACGCGGTTCTAGCTCTCAGGTACAGAAATATCCATATTTGAAGCAAAGCTTAAATGACAATTACAACTAGTTCAAAGAGAAATAACTCGATTCGTTGCGTGTTAAAAATCAAGTACATTTCATAACACTAAAACAAAAGCTCTTTAAAGCTTACCTTCCTAGTCTCTCCCTCACATTCTGGAATGGGTGCGTCAGATATGGTTTCAAATATGTCAACAGCCTATGAAAAAGTTCTGCAACTCTCCATTCTTGTTGATTTAAGGCACCTTGGAGCGAATACAGTCTCCTACAAATTCAAGACAAAAACAATAATGATCATCATGAAACCATATAAATAATCACGTACTTCCATACATTTAAACGTAACCTGTCGTTTATCGGTAGCTTATATATCGGAAGTTCGACGACAGATTTTGGTAATGAAATAGATATGCACTGCCTTCAGGTAGTCAGAAGTTCAGATCGGTTTTTAACCATTAAATCTACGAAAAGTTCATTTAACGTGGAACATAATTAAAAAAAAAAAAATCCAAAAATTACTATTACGAATGTTGACACGGAAAGAAGACGGGTGGGAAGTAAGAAGTAAAAGATGTCCTAGAAGTTTCCGAAACTGTGAAAAAATTTTGTGGGAAGAGTGATGAATTCTATTATTAACACGGAATAACTATAATCATCTACAAAGAACTAGAATATACCTGGATAGACCTGAAAAAAAATTACAGTATCCTGGAAAGCTCACGGCGGATGACGCGAAGTCAAGAACCTGAAAATCAAATCAAGATGATTTTGCTACACTGCGATGGACGGCAAGGGAAGGTCATAATAAAGGCTTAGTGTCACCCTTTCCGACATGGACTTAATAAATATTAATAATAAAAATCTCCAAAACTGAAATGTAAACAGATTTAAACTCACGTGTATCCCTCATTTCATGTTTTCTTTCCATAGTCTACGAATGGACATTTCCGGTAGTATTTTTTTATTGCAATACAAAAATTCTTCTGTTAAAGTAGACTACGGAAAATATTTTCTTTTCTTTCTGTGATGCATTTATCAAGAGCGATTGCGGCCTTGCTTCGAAACAGTCTTAGTCTTGCGCTTAATCGGGCGCCTCCATGTTATGACGCAATCAATCTGCCGACTGCCTGTCATTTACAGATGGTATTTGATTTGTTAGTATTGTTAATAAGAGAGCAAAAATGGATCGAAAGAAATAGTATAAGTGGTGAATAGCGTTTCTGTATGCCTTAACACGTCATTTAGTTCGTTTTATTCATTTGAAATTGATTTTTACTTTTAATACTTCTTTAAGACATTGATATATTTTGGTAGCTTCAACTAATTTATAACAGCTCTGTTTTCATGATTAAATCATAAGATATCTTCTAATAGTACTCTTTAGAATTCTTGTATTTAAAAAGAATTACCTATTTTTTCTGTAAAAAAGTGTGGGCTTTACATCCGACAATTCTATACTTTTTTTAATGAATGCTAGTAAAGCATTTTTTAAGAACTTAAAAGCATATGAATTAATAGTGCTCGTTACTGCCACCTGTTAACAATTTAACGTACTACTTTTAGTCCGTGAATATATTGTATAGTTTTAATGTCATTGTAAAAAAATAAAAATAAAAGCATGAAAGAAACAAAAATGTAAATTGAAACTATTACATTGAAGTTACTCTTGCGTTCCATGAAGTAAAATAAAACATGACCTTTGATAGGATTCGAACAGCCTTAGGTAAAGTATAAAAAGTTAAAAGTTGCTTGCGCTAACCAATTGCGCCAAATTGTCAAGACATCAAAATTGACACAAACTAGCGATAAGAAGAGCACTGCAAGTTAAGACTGACCCCTGTCATTGTTTGGAGCAATTTCTGTTATTAAAAGCATGTTTTCGTGTTTTAATTTATTGAGGTGTGTTCTGGAGAATTGTACATTAATTATTTTGTTAAGCAATGATGTGAATGTTCTTTCTCTTTCTTCTTTTTTCGTCTTCAAACTTCTGAATAAAGAACGTAACATAGGGAGAAGCATATAGCTACGGAAATAGTACGAATTGATTACGTCAAACTTATCAGAAGATGATTTTCATTGTATAACCTAGGAGATTGAATTCTCACTGTTTCATGCTATATTTCTACGTAACGGAAAACCGTAGCGCTGAAATTTCGAAAACATAACGTTTATTATTCCATATTATTTAATCTGATGTACACAAACAAGTTGTAAAATATATAAGGAAGGTGAAAACGGAAATATCCATTGTAATAACAGAGTCGGCTAAAAAAAATCTTTCTCACAAAAAACACACAGTACTCGTTAAGTTTCATTATTATATCAGTACCTTTTTCTCCTATCTTCTACAATCACAGGAGAAGTAGTCTGATGAAGGTACTAATATGATGCAGAAATTTAACGAATAGTGTACGGTTCTTGTGAGAACGATTTACACTATCTAATCCCACTGTTTCTAAAGATAACTGACATCTAGTGAAATTATAAGAGAATTTTACTTCCCCCACCCCCCAATCATAGACTAGAAACAACCAAAAGGGTAAAAACAAACATTAGAGCTGGGGGGATTTCGTAAGTTAGCTCTCTTACACTGAAATAATGTAGTCAACATACTTATAACTATATAACGCATCACTAAAACCTTCCAGAACAAATGTCCTAAAATATATAATAAGTCATCAGCTACAGGTAAAAAACTACAAGTAAAAACAAAGCTCGATCAGCCCTTACTTTGGTATGTGCCAGTCCAAACAACATCCTACCGACGTTAGGAACCCCCACCGGTGATCGAACACGTGGCCTCTCTCACCAAAAGCGTTCATCACTCCGTCAAGCAGAAACTAGCGATTCTTTTAAATAGTTTAAAATTAGTTGTTTCTATTCGATCATCCGGAAAGAAAAAAAAAAGAAAAAAGAAATTTAAATATAACTTGAAGTCAAATACTTACCCACACTCGATGAAGGAAGCCTCATCTCTAAGTGGCTCTTCCATTAGTATCTCCAACAGCCAATGATGACGATTAGGATCCCTGTTCTCCTATATGAAAACGAAATCTGTAACAGCATCATACGACAACTGAAAGCTAGTACTTTCTACTATTTACTCTATCTGCAGTTAGATGTGGAAGATCTGTGTATTTTTTACCTATTCGTAACTTTATGATTTGTTGTGCACTACGAACGCCAATCGATTATTTATTTAATGCCTCAAGTTTCATATGACATCCCGAAAAATTACAGACTTAAACAAGCAGCTTAACATGTTTTCGTATTCTTTTGTACCAACATGGAACCTCATGTTTAAAATAAGTCCTCAGTCTAAAATAGTCCTCAAATGTTAATGAACAAAAATATAACATTATATATATTCAGTGACTTTTTTATCTACATTAAACTACCATCCTGCAGAATCGCTGAAAAAAAACATGCTCATAAGCATATGTAAGAAGAGTTCAATAATGATACTGCATTAATTCCACACATGCCTACTGCATGTTATCTATTTCTCAAAATGTGGATACGTTAATAGAATCTGAATCATTACGCAATCAATTTAACTCAATACATACTATAACTTACGTTACGTTATGTTCGTTAGATTCACTACCTACAGCAAACCATCTGATCTCAATACCGTTACATACATATATAATTCTAATTCCTGTAGGATGACATTCACTGATCAAGAATGATGAGCAATTAAAACTAAAATGTATCACATGTAACATTGAGAAGTAGCCATCATGTTTACGTGCAAGTATTAATCAGTTGGGACGCACAAACCATATAAAGCATTTCTTCGATAAAAGAAGATACAAGAATAGGTTCTATAACGTGCATTGGTGCCTTTCGTGATATTAATCGAAATCTTCAAGGATATTTGTAATTCTGTCCACATTTAGGACTGTGCTACATAAATTGTCGCACTCACCGTAACCATATACCAGAAAATCAATAACGCTTAACCCCCAGTTTCACAATCTATCGCTAAGTTGAGGCCAAGTCATAATTTCCAATGCAAAATTCATCACTCCACTCAACGGTTTTCCACTGCTCTGACGTTCCTTATATCACGAGGCGGCGTTTGGCAATTGCCTTTGTAATCTGCGGCCATGGAAATAAAGTTTCCGCACTTCGTGCCGAAAAGTCAGTGCTTGGAGTAAATCCCGATGCAGTTTGGAATTCCTGTGTGATGGTGGCGATGGATGACTGACGATTACGCTGTAAGACCCTCTAACACACGACGGTCTTCGGAGGTTAACATGAAAAGTCGGCCTGCACGGTTTGCTTGTACACGTCCCTTCATGTTTCAATTTCACTATAACATCGGATACAGCAGACCTAGGGATGTTCAGGAGGGTGAAAATCTCACGCACAGACTTCTTACACAAGTAGCATTCAATCACCTGGCCATGTTGAAAATATTTGAGTTCCTTAGACCGTTTGAATTTGACTTTATTTTATGGCCTTTAGGCAACTATGGCTCAGGCCGTATGGACAATGATGGAATGAATTGGTGGAATGAAGAAAGTGGAAGGAAACGGGAGCACCCCGAGGAAAACCCACGCTCCACCACAAGGCCCACATGGCATGAGCAAGGATCGATCCGATGACCCCTGGCACCAGAGGTGAGCGTTCTACCACTTGAGCCACCGTGGCCCACTTCCTCACGCTGTCTGCTGACTAGTGAGATCGCTGACCATGTGTTTCCCGTGGTAGATGGCAGTACTGATAGTTGCCCTCTATGATAAAACACACATTTCACGGGGTATTCTCGGATATTTTTGATCCCATTTGCTACAATTCCAGTCCGAAGCATGCGTAGTTGTCATCTTCCTATGTATTCGGTTTAAAATTTAAAATTTCGAGACTCCAATAAAAGTACATCCCTTTAGTATGAAGGGGAGTGCGTGAAAAATTAGTTACTGGACACTTCCATAGTTCTCTTTCGCTAGGAGGATCTCAAATAAGGTAGATCTCGTGCGTTGAACTATATTTTTAAACAGTGAGCCACTAACTTTTGTTGCACCTAGTGTTCATGTCATGCCAAAATATTTACGAGAGTAGTTTTTTAAAAAAGATAGAAATGTTTCAATGTATAAAACATAATATTTCAAACACTGAGAAACTTGATTATCTTTACAACTTCCGAGTATTCTAAGCCGCATCGCTGGATTCATTAATATCAACATTGAGAAAAAAAATCTCCAAACTCGAAGGCAGTGTCCAATCTGTCCAATTTCCAAAGAGGTAAAGAAATTACTGAGACAGGTAGAATACTGTATTTTAGGCCTTTTATGTTCCGGGCTAGAGGTATCTATCAGCAAAAAGAGTAACAACTAAAATTGTATTCCGTTGATTAGTTTACGTTGGGCTAAACTTTACATGGTTATTTCCTAAGCTCCTTTTACACACATGCCTAAACATAAGCCGGTTTCGAAATTTGATATTTATTTTAAGGTCTTTAGGTAGCTTTGGCTCAGGTCGTATGAGTTAAGATGGAGTGAAGAAAGTGGGAGGAAACGGGAAAACTCACGCACACGGTGTTTGTCCACCACAAAGCGAGCTGTTTTCGAGATATAATGCAGAGTTTACATTTATTTAAGATATTTCATCTCCTATATTGCCATGGACTGTACCACTTCACTGTGTGTTTCACGCATCATCTTGATCATCACCGCAGGATATTAGATTTCCAATAAATAGACGTAGTGTATTTGCCCATACAAGGTAGACACCACTGTCAATACCATCATACCAAATTTTATCTTGTTATATCAACTATCTTGGTACAAATTGACTTCCAGCAATATTGTATATTATTTCTGATTTACTGAGAAATGCTTACCATTGTAATAAGATGACTGGGCTCAAAGTTAGTAACTCTGTATCTCGAAAACGAAAGACATATTGACTAATGTTTTAATTATATTTTAAGTGCAGAATATGCCATTTTATTTAGAAATATAGAATCATCACGTATAGAACAATAGAATAGGATTAACTCTACTCTCCTTATTTACTGAATGGTTATGACGACTCAATAAAATTAAATGCCATTCTCTACTCCTTACTGACTGCATCACACTACGTTCTGAGAGCACCTTACATGCACCATTGAACTTCTCTTGGATGAAGAATATCTGTACTATACCAATATTTAATAGAGAAATCATCCCTTTATACGCAAGGCGCTGCACAGGAACGTTACTTTAAAACAAAATAATGTCCATGTATAAACTGAAAGAATAGAGTACGGCGTAGGCATAAGCGCTAGTTTTAGGTATCTCAGGCTCAGGTCGGGATATGGTTGGAGAGGATGTTGAAAGGTAGTCGGCAATGGCCTAGTTAGTAGGTACTAAGCCGCCATTTGCCTGCAATGACTGAGGAAAAACTCTGGATAAACCCGTCTGGATAGGCGGTCGTTGCCATGACTTGCCCATTGCTAAGCCAACACTCTACCAACTGATCTACCGCCGCTCGGTGCCATATTCATGTGTCAGAATTCCAAATTTCAGGTCATCCTGCGTTGCGTTACCACCCTAAGGATTTGTGTTACACATACTCATTTTTATAGGGTCTTCTTAGAGTGCCACTTTTGTCTGTCTGCTGCAATAGGCTCTTAGCTGTTGTTGATCAGAATGAAGCTCTCGCCGTAATAAGATGTGGTTATCTGTTCTTTTAAATGCGTATATGTATGTATCAAACAATAGGCCTTTAGGTGTTACCAATCAGGTCTAAATGGGCGCATTCAAAGAACTAAGGTAGCACTAAGCGCTGAGAGAGCACTTGCTACCTTAGTCCCGAGAATGCGCCCAATAATTCTAGGATATACTCGACGAGAAGAAAATCCAATTGGTTCATTCCAAAACGTCGGAAGTCAACTGGCCTTTTTTTTTTTCCTAACCCTAAAGTTATTGCTCAAGTACACTCGCAACCTCAGAATTGGATGGATCAGTTACAGAGTATTACTCACCGAAGCAGTCGCAAAACATATACCCCAATCCGCTACTGTCTCCACTGTCATGTTGATCAACGCAGTTCTTATGATAGGACCTAAGAATTCCCACAAGGCTTTTACTTTCTCAAACGGCCAGTGTTTGGCTCCACGAATCAACCCTACAACAAAGAAAACAACTAAATTCAGACACTTATCAAATATTCACTTCAATTCAGGAAAATATTTTACATGATTTGATCAAACACGCAGTTATACCAACAACCTGAATCTATCTAGTCTATAATACTAAGCCCTGACCTTAAGTTTATGATTACAGCTGCAGCAATTTCCAATACTAGAGATAGAGATAGATAGAGAGAGATCAAAGAACCTTTCTTCCTTCTGTTTCCTTTTCTTAATTCTCAACTAAAAATAAGAGACAGAGAGAGAAGAGAAAGGTTCTTCATGCTATCGCCCTTTCTTTATATTTATTATTATGAACTTTTAATTCAGGCCGAGGTTCAGCCAAAGGTTGCTCTACCATATAACAATATATTCCTTAAGTAACATACACAAGTCTCCGATGTTATAGCCGAATATCCACTACATTCCGTTAATGTCTTTTCACCGTCCATATTTATTTCTTTATATATTGCTATTAATCTGTCTAACCACTTGTACCTTCGGGTCCACATGACACTGGGAAGCAAAACCAACGTGTAGACTTTCCTTCTTCAATCTCTATTAACACTTCTCAATATCATACATAGATATCTCGTTCCTTTCTCGCCTACTCTTAACATTATACGTATACTCTTCCAAACTTAGTTTCGTCTCTTTCCCCAATATTACCTCTTCTCCCTGAGACATATATATCATCGCATAGCACGTTCAATCGTAAGACATCCGCTGTATTTAACTTTGCAATAGTTTTCTACATGGAAGCATAACTCTTCTTTGCGTAATGCGTGGAGCTTAAAAATAAATCCCTCAAAATCATAATCTTTTTAAAGAAGAATCAAATCCAATCTGCCTATTGCACTGAAAATAATCCTATTGCTAAAGTTTCCTCTCAAAAAGACCTTGGGAGTAATATTTGACCAAAAACTTTTGTTTGCTGATCACGTGACATCTATAAGTAACAGCTCTATGCACTTTCTTGGTCTTCTCTATAGCTTTACAGAAATTAAGGACCTTCATTCAATGAATATGTTCTACAAAACTATCTCCCTTAAAACTGAATATTGCTCCCCAATTTGGAACATGGCTAGTATTTCTCATCTTTCACATACTGGTTCTGTTCTGAACTTTTTTCTTGCTATAGTCAAAAGAAGAATACCAACGGTACGTAACTTAAGCAAGCCCGGGTTATTATCCGTTCATCGCCTCCACGTTCCCTTTTCTCGTCACAAACTGAAGTTGATATCGAAATTTTACTTCCGTGTTCCCTTGCGATAAGCTTCATTGTGCCACGCCTAGGTTAAGTATACTGCAGCGCTCCTTATTCTATAGACTGGTAATTATGTACAATAATCTTGATTCAAATATTAATATTTTTGGATCTGAAAACATTTTCCGTCGAGCGCTAAATACTAATATCTGAGCTACTTCTTCTTGTGTATTATAATCGTCATGTTTTTATATTACTTGTTGTGTTATGTGTCATTGTATTATTTAATGTTACCGTATTTAGTTTATAGTGATGTTATTTAGTTTTTGCAATGTCATTTAGTTTCAGTGCAAAATGGTGATTACAGCTGTATCTGAAGCTTAATAAAAATAAATCCAATCGTTTATTAAACCTCATTCAGCTACTCTTCGTAAGATGACATAAGATGCAGGACGGATATCGACTGACTACTAAACTGGAGAGATTAGAACATTCATGGTAATCTTTACGTATGGAGCTAACTATACCAGAACTACTGTAGTTAAGGAATGATTACACTGATACATTCACTGACATAAATGCCACTTCACAAAGTAATATTAACATACTGTACCTGCAATTAGTTCTGCAGCACATCGTTGACTGCTTTCCTGTTTCTCCGTGACTAATCTTTCTAAGTGATGTTTAAAATGTTTTAGATGTGTATCTCCATGATTACGAAACAAACCCTAAGAGAGAGAGAGAGAATGTTATATATATTTAAAATAGATAAACTAAATTATTCCATAATGTTAATTCCTTCTACATTTGAAGTGGCCTTTAGGTAACTGACGCAGGTCGAATTCCTTCTACACAAATACCTTGTGTGTGGATATAAGCTCAACGGTTCATAGAATAATTAGTCACCGGACTAAAGGGAAATCTAACACCGATCTCCCTATTGTCGGCCAGGTGCTCCACTAACTATTCTATATATTAAAAACGGCTCAATAATTTTCATAAGAAATTTCAATTTATGCACCTTCGACTCAAATTCCAATTCTTCATACGCCTTTCCTTACTATAACACATTTTATCCAGTGATGAGGACAAAAATAGTTTTCTGGTATTTTAACCATCTTACGCCGCATGGAATTTTAAAGGAGAACTTTTCTGTGGTACGGTCCTGCACTAACCCTAATACGTTTCGTAATGGATTATGGTTCGTTTGAAAACTTATAGACCACAGATTGAGATGTGTTCCATCATCACGGTCCTTATGTGGACGACGTACATGAAAAACTTGTCAAAAGATTTCAAATGCTATTTCCGAAAATGTTAAGCTAATTGGCCACTAATGTTTGTCGGAAGGAGCACACAAATAACTGCAAATCACTTGTTAATCTCTCTATCTAACAATAAAAAAAAATTATACCAGTGATGGACCCAAAATTCGGTTTCTAGGTTTTTCAAAGAACTATATATATCGATACCATTCTCGTGAAACTTCGTAAGTGTATTTGAAAGGTGAAATTTTAGGAACTGTAAAACGTTTAAAAAATCTGAATGTTCACCCTACAGTATATTGTGTAACTTAATTTTATTACTATAAATACAATATAACTAGTACAAAGGAAAGCCGGGAAGGCAATTTAAGGTCCTTGCACACAGAGTCCCACAATATCATTTTTGATCTTACTTTCCTGGTTGCCATAATCCACATTTTATCCCCTACGACCAGCACCTCAACACGCCGTCTGTGGTAGAATGCCTTTATTCACGGTTTGAGCGCGAAAATAAAACTTGGCCTTAACCTTCAATAACTCTAAGCTTCCCTTTTCCTCTGCATTTTCAACACATTTTCATCCACGATCCCACCTTGTACTTACACGCTATACAGTTATTATTATTTCAAGTTCCGGATATCTACGCGCTACAGTAGTCAGTTGTTCTCCAGTTTTAATGTTTTGTCCGCTACGTGTCGCCACTGTCTCTTCAAACTTGTACTTTGTGAATACGTGAACTTCGCTCTCTTCCTCTCTACTTGAACAAGTGTGAATACACGAAATATAGTGACTTTTTTTATGTGTACATGTGAATGTGTGTGTTATCTAATGCGAAAGTAAGCTGTATTATCCTTTTTGTCCTTCATTTGTCTTAAATTTACCTTTTTATATATATATATATATTCATTTTCTCACAAATATAGAAACTGCAATTACGAGGTTTTGCAAGAATAGTATCGATATGTATATATATATATTACTCGATTTTGTATTTTTAAAATCAAAATCTTTTCTTTTCGTTCAAAAATTGGTTTTCTGTTTTGAATCGAACATCATTTGGTCAAAGTTTATTTTGATTTACTTAAACTTTGGAAATACTGCTTAAATTCATTGAACGAATGTCTGAAAACAGGGTTTTGAAAGAAACCCCGAATTAGCTTTTTCCTTTTTTTAAAAAAAAAAAAAATTACATGTTACTTAATAATGACGTAGTTCCCGTATATTTGTAGACGGAATTAAACGTTTCACTAACATTTGCTATCAGCTTCCTCAAGAATATAAAAAGACAAAAGAAAACTTAGTAGAGTAGTCAGAAAACGTAAAGTCTGAAAGAAGAAAATGAAAACAACTACTAAATACGGTCCACCATGTTGACTATGAATTTGAACTTAATTTAAGGCCTTTAGGCACCTTTTGACTCAGGCCGATGATGACTATGACGTCACGTAAATGTCAAGACTGGTGAGAAAACAACAGGGTGACTCAGTTAATGATATGTAATACTTCCAGAATCAACCAACATGAAGCACTTATAGGAAACAGATCCTGTACAAAATGTCCAACTTTGATTTTTTGGTCCATTTTAGTTAACTAATGACTTCGGTACGTCTCGATTCTATTATCTGTTGAGTTTCTAAAATCCATAAACATCTACAGTATGTCCCAAACAAGATTCGAGCCCAGAATCTTGGGAGACGCTAGGTTGACGTCTCAGACCAGACGACTATCGTGGTCGGCGTTACTATTATAGGAAGTGTGAAGTACGTTCGGTTTACTATCTTGTTGATCTTGAAAATGAATTTGCTTGTGAAATAAATGTAGATTTAATGAAGGAAATATTGGAGTTTATTCATATATAGTTATGATATAATTTTGAGAGAGATTTCTCGGTAAGAAATGAGTCAAGAAAGGAAATACAAACTTTCATCAAAATACTTATGTCCAAGTTAAAAAAAAAAAAAAAGGTTGTCTGGATACTATGTGGTATGTTTCTTTTAAGCAATCTATCAATGTGCGAAACATACATATTTCACAGGCCTTATACATAGTAACATTTTGGAAAGTTTCAGTTTCCCTGTAAATGTTTTTTTAAGTTATCACAATTACGTTCCTTCAATTTATTGTAATCGTCCTCAACGGTAGAAAACAAATTACTCACGTAGAGGCGCCTAGTGTGGTTTACGTGTAAAGAATACAATTTACGTGCGGTTAAACACTTTACGACCTGGCAACAATTGGGAGAAAAACAGATGAATCTACGAAATACATGAATGAGATCAAGTACAAACATAAAAGTACTTAAATTCTATTCTGTAAACTTAAATTCTAATCTATTTACACTATATTTCCATCTTTAATTGCGCTCATACATACAAAAAAAAAAATCTTTACATAATTGTCTTTGAGACTGAAATAGCCATCAGGCAGAGGGCGAAAGGCGTCTCTACGTAAGTAATGTTTTTCTAGTGTTGTGGACGATTACAACTTCAAAGTACGTAAAAGTGATGATAAATTCGTCCTCCGTGCTATAGTTATTCATGTCAGTTAACTCCTAAGCAATACATATCGTTAACTGAATCACATAGTTTTTTTTCTTACAAGTCTGAAATTTAAGTGAAGTCATAGTCCACAGGGTGAATCGTGTTTATTACTTGCTTTCATTCTTTTTTTAAGAGGGAACTGACAAGAAATCAGTGAAACGTCGAACTGCCCCTACCAATAAACGTATCAAGTGTTCATATACAAGATCATTATTTTATTAATTTACTTTGAGGTATACAACAGGTTTGAAAAATCGGATTTGCACATCCTAGCGCATACCTAATACATACAATGCTTTGGCTCTATAGCATCATGCGATGTGAAGAAATCAAATATGAAAGAGAAATGGCACAATAAATACTTTAAAGCTATATTAATGAAGCATTCTTGTGACTTCATCTGGTTCATACCGCCTCGGTAAAGAACGAAAAATTCATTGACGAATATGGAAGTAACGGTAAATCTGAACAGAGGAGGTAAGTTTGACCGCGTTTTTCTAGAAACTAACTTTCCGCGCATACACCACTCCTATTCTAGAGGCCTCATTTCTCGTATATAATAATTTTCAGGTAAAATCATTGAAGATAGCCAACTTACCTTAAACATAATAAACCTATATACATTAAATCTGTCTTTTCCTTTCTTCTCTTCTAATGACAAATATTCTATAAGCTTATCTACATTCTGCTGATTAGAAAAGAAATCATGGATCTCTTTTTCTACGTCATTTAACTCCTCTCGAGTCCTGTCAAGTTTCGGCTGCTCAGTGGATGGTGCGTACACTTCTAGTTCTCTGTAACGATTCAAAATAATATCAATTACAGTATATTAAAGTTAACACTTACATTTGCTCAATAATTACACGAATAATAATGAAAGAATGCTGGTTATAATTAATATATTTTCATCTTTATTACAGGTAATTCAATTGACAGACCTCCACTTACACTGAGTAGAAGCTTTTATAGCTATAACACCTAATTTGCAACATTTTGTCGTTATTAACTTGTACAATCAACGCGAGTCTACTTATAAGTGACTCACCATTCAGAGATTTCAATTGTGACTGTTAGGGAATACGCTACTCTACAAGTGTTCCATTGAAATCTGCCCGGTAAATTCAAAGGATATTTATTAACATATTTTAATCAAATTTTACATACTTTTTTATTTCCTTGTGCAATCAGAACAATCTAACACAATATATTTTTTTAATTTAATTTTTAAGACCTATAGGCAATTTTGGCTCAGGCCGCTAACATCACCAGACACCGTGGTCTAGCAGTTAGGGTAGGATCGGCACAGAGGAGACACGCAGGTTCGAGTTCTGCTACTACCAATATTGACCAAGGTTTTCCTGGATTTCCCATACAAACTTTATCATACAAACGTCGGTATGGTTCTACACGAAAAAGACCTTGGCTGTTACTTTCCACTTCCGTACTCGCCAAGAGACATCATCTCTGAGACAAGGTAAGCTGTTACCTTACCACAATTGCCTCTCTAATCCATAAATGTAAGTGTAAATTGAGGTTTAAAACAGTATGCTTATGCAAACGAAACTAATGAAGGTAGGATGGAAAGGAGCTGTGTAAAAGTAGGACCTTTCCAACGTACTTAAATGTCGTTATTGAGCTCATTTTACAAATACTGCGTTAAGCTCGCCTTTACAGATTTTGGTTAATCTTAGTATTCCTATTATAACTGATTAATGCCAAAACTAGTAAATCTGTGTATTCGAATTCACAAGCAGCAAATGGTATACAGGTTGTCCCGCTCGCTATTGACTCAGTTTTTTTTTTTTTTTTTTTCGCGCGTAAGATGCGAAATAACCAACCTATGTAAATTAAATTATTGGTGGACATACGTTGGTCTATGGGATGAATTATATAAAACGAAATTGTGAAAATATCAGCCGTTGGCACGCAGACATGCTTAAACGCGACGCTCCACATTATCTGAGGTTTGCTCCAACTCTGACAGTCACAAGCTCAATTTCGCGACGAATGTTTCATTCCAGTGCCGTTATACTCCGTGAGTTCTTTCGGTATATGTTACCCAGTAACATGCCCCACACGAAGAAATCACGGAGTGAAAAGTTAGGCGACATCGGTGGCCACATACCTTCGAGATGACATGATCAGGACAAAAAAAGACTCCAATAAATAATGCTCTTATTGTAACTGTGACACGCCACCCCATCTTGTTGGAAATAGCCAGCAATGAATTCCTCGTCATCCAATTGCTCCACAAAATGAAGATTTCTATGTTCATAGCCATTATATGGAACCACTAGCGAGTAGGGCGCACTAGGCAAGCCACATTTAATTCACTACATTCACAACTGTTCTCAACTACAATCTTAAAACTATTACCTTTACCTTCTTACATAATACCTTCCTATGCGACACTGTCAAGTATATAGAGTTGATTTATTTAATGTCGATTTAAGTTATCATCAAATACGTAGCTTCGACGGACGCGGCCTACTATTAACTTGCGATAAGAGTTAATAGTAGGCTCGGGTTTGAATCCTAGACAGAATGTAGGCACCAGACCAATATGTGATACTACTCGTCCCACAGAGGCGTCTACAACATTCAGAAAGTCCGTACCTACATTTGTTGTCATTCACATTTCCAACAAATTACTCACAGTTATACTTACTTTGGCCAGCAGTAATATCCATGGAAGCTCTTATGGATGTATCTTGTTTTCTCCCATTCTTCTGTAGTCTTGGGCGTGCTTTTACTATCATATTGTATCCAAGCATTGTCTGGTCGGTCACCGGGACAAACAATTCCATTTTTGTGGTGATTGTTCTCTGGACTAAAACTTAATGGATCTATTTTCACTTTCTTGTGTGGCCTTTTCTGTTGTCTCAAAATAAATACTGTAACACGGATGGCAATCTGAAAGTAATAATGGATGATTAATAGTAACTTGTGCAACATATGTATCGTGATTCACAGCTAACGATTTGTCAATCCGTATCTAATTTTCACCAAAACAACTACGTCAAAACTTACAACCCACACGTTATTTCAAATTCTTACATACTTGATACACAAATGATTGATTTCCTAGTTATCAAACAAAACTATATATTTAACTGTTTCCCGACTTTCGTTCAATAATAAAGGTATATTCCTTGTCTGATGCGCACAAGTCGAGTAGTGATCCACATTCTCGACCTACAGGACGAAGTGTGATGGGATGGTCAGTCCCACGTTCGATTCTTACCACCCAACGTGTCCAGGAGAACCAAGGACACTTATATTCAATTTGATAGGAGCTGAATGCACCTCAGAGCGCCAGGCATAGGAGCACTGAAGGAAAGTTTACAGTATCCTGGTTGGGCTCTGAACCCAGGTCGCCCGAATAGTAGTCAGGCGCGCAACTGCCTGAGTTACGACGATTAATAATAATTATTATTATTTATAATAAATAGGGTTTCCACTCAAAATCCCTAACATTTATAAGTTTTCAGGAAACTATTCAGTGTTTCCAGAATATTATACAAAGCAATTTGGAAATAAATACAGATGGTTTTCGGATAGTTTCTTTAGTGCTATAAAACAGGATTTTAAAACTAAACCACTGACACCATCTGCAAACACCACCACTTCTTTCAGGAACATCTTATTACATATGAAAAGCTTTCTGTGGCGAAATAAAGATTAAAAGAGTATGTTCAGAGAGGCAGGAAGACCACATTTAATAGTTGTCTTGTAGGGCTCTCGTAAGCTAATAATACTACTCGATTACAATTTCCCTGACTCTTCCCGTTCTTACTAGCAGTAGTAAGAGGAGGAAGAAGAAAAAGGATAAGAAGCAAAAAGGAGAGAAAAGACGAGCACAAGTCAGTAAGTACAAATATACGACATGATATTACACATCTGCCAAACTGTATCCAACACGGTGAACGACTGCTAATTGTAAAATACCATATCTATCACTGAAATCAAAAAGATACTTTTAGTCAAAAAAACACAAGACAAAGTTTAAAATTTAAATTTAAAAAGATAAACACGGTTTTCGTAAATCACCACGCCTTTACAACTACACGCGGGAAGTGCTTTGACACAAAGATCTAGGGAGAGCTTTAAATTTGCAACATAATTTTCATTTATGAACTTCATAAAAACCACAAAACTTCTCTGAATTTCCACATCCGTGAACAAATTTTAATTACCTATTTCAAATATTTTATTGAATATATCAGTCCTTACTGACCTAAATCTCTATTTACCAACAAGTTTTCCATGAAAGGACCATGTAAGTTTAAAGGAGATTTTCTGTTGTTCCTAGATTTAGTGTTAACAACACAACAGTAATAAACGACATAATTTCACACACACACTGATAATTAGTGTAAAATTAACATAAAATTTGATTTCTATGTGTTCTTCACGTCACTTACCTTCCTGAGTTCTATTGAATCATTAATGAGGGTATTTAGAAAATATCTGGCAATTCTTGCAGGATATGGAATCTCTGGACGCACAAGATCACGCAGAAAATTAACACCTATTGCATGGTAGCGCCAATGCCTGAAATAATATTCGATTTACATTTCGAAAGAGAAAGAACCATTGAACAACAACATAAAAACATAATTAAAATAATTAAAGTATTTTGTACATTAAACTCAATGTTAAAAAAAAACTAACCACAAGTGCACTAAACTGCTTATCGATCGATGGTGAACTACCAAACTTCATCGTCATAACGAAAACACGAGGCACAGGCAATAAAGAAACAAGAAACGAACATAAAATTTTGTGACAATAGATGGAGCCGCGTACAAGGGTCAAGAAAAGAATAAAACTAAATGCATGATACCAGAACAGAACAAAACTGAACTCCTTTGTTTGACACCCCATATATGGAGCCTTGGCCTATCAGGCAGCCTTCTTTTAAATAAGGTATCACATGGTCAGCGCAACATCATCTTACCGCCACTTTTATTTCGAGATCAAAGTCCGCTACTTCTTAATTGAATAGCTCCCCACTTCGTATCACGAAACCAGATCAACGAAGAATTTACGAGCTCCCAGCGGAATAGAACACGGAACCGCTTACATTCCAAAGGACTAGTAAGTTCTGTTCTTAACATGGTATGTTTAAAACAATGCTACGAAATGTGTAACCCAACGAATATATGCTAACTCGTTTAAACTGATTTATTAAGAATACAATCGATGACACGTAACTATAATTTGATTTAGTTTAACAATAAAGATGCAGAATTGCACTGAATATAATGTCGGTATTCTCAAACTACTGTAAATCAGGTTATTTACCGCTGAACTTCCACTAATTGAAAAGCAATACCAATATAAACTCATTAAAGAAGGTTAACGAATTCGCAATACGAATATTGTAAAGTGGCAACAATGGAATGTTGTTACGAACTTTTATATTTCTATATAAATTCTATATATTTTTCATAATATTTATAATTCTTAGTATTTTATCTCCTTCATACACTTCCTTTTAGGGAAGTCTCTGCACGTACTAAAATGCTTTGAATCTCAATCCTGGTATCTACCATTTACAACAGCACAAGGCTTCAAATTATTAAATAAGTTAATTGTTTTGTCTGAAGGTTGCAGAAATAGAGGAAAAAAAGGTCCAGTATTAATTCAAGGTACATTTCGGAATAATGAAAGAAAATTATAACCGAATATTACAAAAACTTACTTGGCCACAAACACAACAAAGTAAATTAAAGCAGGTCTTTAATATACTTTACTTAATATTAACTCCGTGGAATGCTATATAAAGATGTAGAAAATGTAATCGTTTTACGTAATAAAGTCATTCTTTACGAAGCAAAGGAAATTAAACACAAAGAACTTAAAATACCAGAAAAAAAAAATTACCCCTGAGATACAGGTAAGTTTGATTTGTTATATACTGGCGCTCCGTGCGTAATTACGTCTGTATTTTGACTCTATTTCACATTCAACAAAGCGCTGTGCTTATTTTGTGGACAACAACTACTGCGTTTAGTTGTTTCACATGAACAATTGAAATAAAAAAAAATGTTAGTACGGTGACCGTATTACCCTACTGAAGGATTATTATTTGATAACAAAATGTCATGTTTATATTAATTTCGTTAACTTTTACATATACTTGAATTTATTTATTTATGGCCTTTCAGCCTCTTTGGCTCAGGCGGAATAGGCTAGGATAGAGGATGGGGAACTTATCGGCCAGGACACTACTTAAGGTACCATCGCAACATTCGCCTGGTGAAACTGACGGGGAAACCCTGAAAAACGTCAGTGAGGATAGTTGACCGCGGAGTTCAAACCCACGTACCTACCCACTACTGAACCGAAATCCGCGACGTTACCGCCTGAACCACAGAGGCTGGGTTAACTTTTATATATATATATATCTGGTGTAGTAAAAAGTAATCCATTATTTTGCCAATAGATGGCTTCAGTGATCTGTA
>JAGDQP010006971.1:0-10692 GCA_022664845.1 Lepisma saccharinum | reverse complement strand
GAATCGCTGCTGAATCGCAACAAAAGCGACCCATTTCTGAAGCGGTTGGTGACTGGTGATGAAAAGTGGATCACTTACGACAACGTCACGCGAAAACGGTCGTGGTCGAAGCGCGGTGCGCCGGCGCAAACGGTGCCCAAGCCAGGATTGACGGCCAGGAAGGTTTTGCTGTGTGTTTGGTGGGATTGGCAAGGAATTATCTACTATGAGCTGCTTCCCTACGGCCAAACCCTTAACTCGGAACTATACTGTCAACAATTGGACCGTCTGAAGGCAGCAATCGCCCAGAAGCGCCCAGCTTTGGCCAATAGGAGAGGCATTGTGTTCCACCAGGACAACGCCAGGCCACACACATCGACAGTGACTTGCCAGAAGCTCCGGGAGCTTGGTTGGGAGGTTCTTATGCATCCACCTTATAGTCCGGACCTGGCACCGAGTGATTACGATCTGTTCCTGTCCATGGTGAACACGTTTGCTGGTGAAAAATTCGCTTCAAGAGAGGCTTGTGAAAATCGACTGTCTCAACTTTTTGCCAATAGGGACAAGGGCTTCTATGAGAGAGGCATCATGATATTACCTTCCAAATGGCAACACGTTATCGAACAAAAAGGCGCATATGTGACCTAAATCGGATCATTCTAACTATGGGAAGTCAAGCCTTCAATGTCATGCAAAAATAATGGATTACTTTTTACTACACCAGATATATATAGTTGTATACATTATTAATGATAAATTGACCACTGGGTTATACATATGTTCTGCATACCTAACATATATGTATGTCGCCTCCAGAAGCCACGGGACACAAGCGACTGATAAATAAAAAACAAGTTCGCAGTTAATCTTTTATATATAATCCGAAATACGTGACACAAAATTGTCTTGTATTCTTCATATACAGTAAACTCTCGATTATTCGCTTTGCAAATAAACATGGACTTCAAAAATAATCAATTCACACACAAATGAACAGAAGCATATTCCACTAATATTACCGTGATTAGAAACAAAATGTTTCTTAATAAAGTTTATTGAACTATGCGGTGTTATTTTATCAGATAATTTTAGAAATATTCGTTACACTGGAAGCATTTCTTAAAGCGTTGTTTACTTCAACATTTGGAGCACAACTATATAATTAAATATACTAAAGTGTGCTTTTATTAACGTTTTGCGGATTGACCCCGATTTTTTATATCCGCTCCCGTTTTGTTAGTCATTGCTACGGTTAACCGTGAGTATTTGCAGTATTAATCATAATAGGACAATAACACTTCAAAATAGAAACAAACTTCGAACTCATTCAATACTTACAAATTACCCTTCTCGATCACATCTAACAACGAATCTAGTACTTCAAAATAGATTCTTCTGTTTTTTGCACTCCTTGCGTGCAGCTTCTCAAGTCCCTGAGCAACATCGGATTCGGAAGATGGTGAAAGAGAAGGAACGGGAGCGCCTCCATTCCACAGGCGTTTGGCAGCTTCCAAACATCTTTCCGGAATCTGAAAATATTTCAATATTTCAACTACAGAACATTCAACTTTATATAGTTCTCTGGTCTCCACCTCATATTTCAGCCATTTCACGGATATAAACAGTATTTGTTGCTTATAGATAATGTGATATTTAGAATACATTTTTACTAATCATAAAAGCATATATCAAAGGCACTGAACACGAAAAGTAAAAACGAAAAGAGCCTGAAAATGAAAGTGGGGAAACTAATGTTGAGTTTGGATGAGTGATGTAACTCCACTTACGAATAAAAAGAAATGTAATTACTATAGCAGAAATACTGAACTCAATTACTCAATTTTCGCCACAATGGCATTTCCACGATTATGGAACTTACGCCTTCAATTATTATTTGATGTTCAAAAAAATGGATGTTCGTAAGTATCTGAATACGACCCAGATGAAAATGTATTGCTATGAAATTTCTTAAGTTAAATTGTAACTAAATGTACATAGTTTTCAAAACGTGTGCTTTGCCTCATTTTGTATATTTCTTCAACTGACAATACTGATAATGCTAAGAGATTTTTAGATATCTTGTTGATGAAATTTAATAATTTCTTGACTTTAAATATGAATTTTACACCAAACGATTCGTAACTACAAGCATTTCGAATCTAAACACAAAAAAATAAAGAAATAGGCAAGTAAGAAAATACGGGAAAGATTTAGAAAAGGTGAGGGTTTGATATCATAGTTTACACGTAACTCGACAACAAATAATTACTACACGCCAAATCGTTGTTTCTTGTAAATTATCTTTCTTCTATTTTCTTAACTTTCTTATATCTTTATCTTTTGCATTTAAATTCTAAAACGGTTTGTAGTTGTAACCGAAATGTCATTCTGTGTCTACTAAAACAACACCAAAGATTGGAGGCGGACCCGTAGTTTAAGTCTCCTCGCACATTATGTTTACATTTATGTTGCAAGAAAAAAAGGAAAGATAAAAGATAGAGAAGAAAGCAGAAGAAAAAAGGAAAAAAAAAAGAGTGGTGGACTGGGCCAGGATAGAGAAGGGGAAAGGAAGGGTGCGTGGGATACCAGGTTTGCGCTCTCCTCTCTGTCCTCTCGCTCTCTCTTTCCAAGAATGAAGAAAAAAGAGAAGAGAGAAGAAGAGAGAGAACAGAGAGGAAGAAACAAGGGAAAGGGAAAGTTCTTTCTTTTTCTCAGCTGGCCACACTCTTCTTCCCTTTCATTTTTCCAGGATGATAGAGAGAAAGAAGAAGGAAATCTCGAAAGACTTACACGAATAAAAATATCACATAAAACAATACAGTAAATGAAAATGTAAAAAATGCTAAAAATGTAAAAAAAAAAAACAACATTCAATAACACAACACTAAACAGCATTTAGTGCCTATACTCAATTAGTTATAACAAGCTATTTCTAGCCTCTCGTGACATGAAGCGTATAAAAGAAGAAATATTACTTAACTCATAAACACATGAATTAATTGGCGTATATGGAGTTTAGTATCTTTAGAAACTGCGCAAATTTTAATCCCAAATCCAACTGTGGATGTTCTATTGATAGATCATTATAAATTTTAACTATATGATCTTGCTGAATAGTTTAAATCTAACTCATATTTGTAACAATAGAACTCACCATATCATTCTGCTCTCTGAATGCTGAAAACTTTAATACGCGAAGTTTCTCGCTTCTTAATATTGAAGGCGTGTTACTTGCTAATTATATAGTTCTCGTGTTTATGTACACGTAAATGTATGTAAGAAGGAAAGCACAATTCACAATTGTGTTTAAAGAGGTCCGCAACCGGTAACACTGAAAGCGCCGTTGGTCTAAAGTCGGTATTTCGAATTAATAATCTCTTTCAAGATTACCTGCAACACCTAATATCTACGTTGAAGTTACCGTTGACTTTAACTGTAAAAACCACCGTGTTACCAGTTGCACACTTCTTGAAACTGTTTTAAACAGACGTTTTAATTGTGTTTTAAAAAGAGGTGATTATTTAAACAGTTGGTTTAAAACATTTTGAATATTTGTTTTAAACGATGTTTTTAAGTCGTGTTTAAAACATGTTAATCTTATTTTTATTTTTTTGAAAGAATTATATTATTTTTAAGAGTACGAAAGAGTGGCGATTTTTTACCAGTAAAACATATGCAATTTGTCCCGTTTGAAAGCTAGTTTCCAAAATAATCAGTTTTATGGCGCCGAAAGTTTACAGGCGGAGACATAAAAAGCGTTGTTTTGATTTGTTCGGTTGAGTGCTAGAAGCCAGAAATATTAATTCACTATCAACAACATGAAACAACAGGTTCATATTTCAATTCTTCCTTTTTTATTTATTGTGAGAAACTGCAAGGAAAAGAAAAACTTCATGGGCATGTATTTGCTTCTATGATTTCATTGCTCTATCTTTTTTATATTATTTTAAAATCGACGTTTTTACCGATTTTAACTAAAAGGATCTAATAAATTCATAATTTAGAGTATCCCTGAATTACTCATCAAATTTATTACTACCAAATTCGCTGACGAAGGCTTATTTATTACATACATTAAAAAACTGATCTAGGCGGTAGTACGTCTAACTACGAATCGGGTGGCCTGGGTTCAAATCCCGGCCAGGACACTGGCAAATTTTCCTACAGTGTTCCCATGCTCTGAGGTATATTCAGACTCCTATCAAATTGAGTACCACAGTGTCCTTGGTATTCCCGATAGGGGTGTTTGGTATTGAGATTTTCATACCAACTCTCGATACGTTTTGGTTACCGACAATTATCGATATACCGATCGAAACCGAAATATCGATATCCCGAAATACCGAACAATATCAAAATACCAAGGAACAATGATACTGAGCGATATAGAAGTACCCATGGACCCCCAACCCCGAAATTCCTTTTAATGTGCAAAAAATAGTATAATTTTAGGCGTAATTATCTATATTTAGGGTACTTTGGAGTCGGTACCCAAACCGGCTTTGGAGTTGGACCCTCCAAATCCATTGACCCCCTCCGAAATTAACTTTTAGATACGTGTCTGGACGTACTGAATGGCACCAAAGGATATCGGAATACCAAAAATGGAAAATAGTTAACAACAGAGAATAAAAATTCAAATGTGACTGCGGGCAAAAATAAAATTAATTTTATGGGCGGATATCAGGAAATTCGAAACTCGGATCCGGTTTCGAAGATCCAAAACTCGGATCCGAAATCCGGTCCAACGGATTCATGCGATTTCGGTCACAGACCGATTCAAAGACCCAGTATTCGGACTTCGTTACTATGATACCGAGCCGCCGTAGCTGTGGTAGAGCGTTGGCGTAGCGTTTGGGAGGTCGTGGGGCCGCGGTGACTCAATGGTTTGAGCGCTCACCTCTGGCGCTTGGGTTCGTCGGTTCAAATCCTGTGTGGGCTTTGTGGTAAACAAACACCATCTGCGTGGCTTTTCTCGAAGTTTTCCCGTTTCCTCCCACTTTCTTCATTCCACCAATTATTCCATCATCATCCATCCGGCCTGAGCTAGTTTCCTAAAGACCTTAAAAATGCAATTTCAAATTCAGGAGGTTGTTGGTTCGATCCCAGCGGACGACTATCCTCACTGAGGTTTCTCCAGGAGGCAAATAAAGGGATGGCACCTTCAACATAGGCCCTGGCCGACACCTTCCCGAATCCTTTCCCCTCCCCTATCCCGGCCTGAGCTTTAGATGCTTAAAGACCATGGTAAATTATGAAAGGTCCTGGCCCTGGTACCTTCCCAATCCTCTGCCTCCTTCGTCCCGGCCTAAACAGAAAATGAAAAAGGCCATAAATATAGCCAGTTAAATTAAATTTATCTGAAACTTGAAAAATATATTTTTAGAGATAGTTATGAATTTGATTGTTATTGTTTTCTTGTTCAAAGTTAGTTGATAAGGTTAATTTTTTAACGTCCTTTATATTTTTCCTAAAATGTATGCTTTATTTCTCAATATCAAAATAATCTGAAAAAGGAGTTTTACATCCTTGAATGTTTAAAAGGGGAGAGGAGGACATGTTTTGTTTCCTTTTAATAAAGCAATATTTATTGCGCAGTGATAGATAACACGTCACAGGATAAAGAGGGGTCACGGTTAGTTAAGGGGGAAGATGAGGTTAGAGACAAGAAGGTACTGTCGATTATTTGTTTTCCTTTTGTCGCTCCAATGTATGTATTAGTGAATATTATATGACTGGTTTCAGAAGCACTACTATAAAACTCCATGTATAACTCAGCAATTTCTTCTCTCTTTCTATGATCCTGCCTTCTCTATCACCTTCACAATACTCCAACATGAAGTATTCCAAAATAAGACATATCGTTTGCTAACCGAAAAAAAAAAAAAATACGTACAAATTAGGAGACTACAATGATGCGTCCATGCCCCAGATATTCGAGATCAGAGATCCGGAGAAATTGTGCCCTGGAACCGCAAGGACTGAAACACACCACTGAATCTATCTCACTGTTTATAAAGGGACGTGGTGGCTTAGAGGTAGAGCGCTCGCTCTTGGTACATGGGGTCCCGGTTCGATCCCGGCTCAAGCCATGTAGGTTTTGTTGTGGACAAATATCATGTGCGTGGGTTCTCTCGGTATTGTCCCGTTTCCTTCTACTTTCCTATTCCATCGATTTTCCTATCATCATTCAACTGGTCTGAGCCAAAGTTGCCTACAGGCCGTAAAATAAATTCAAATTCAATGGTCATACATTAACACTAATGCCTGATTGTAAAGACGTGGATTTTAGATTAAACTGATGCATTCCAAATTAATGTTTAAGCTTAAGCCTTCCTTAGACTAAGTCTAAATTCTGTCTTTGCTCTGGCCTAAATATTCAGAGTTGTTTGACGTCATATTTTGGCTCTCCAATCAACACTAGAATGATTGTGCTTATAGTAGTATCATACGTCAAGTTTTGGACTGGGTCTATGATTGGGACCCGGCGACCCGATTTAATCTCGTCACTCGGAGGACAAAGTAGAGCATTTGATTATTTCCTTGCGTGTGAAGTGTGACCGAGACCGGACGTGCTACCCCCAGAGCACGAAAAATACGAAACTAGAGCTCATTAAGGTCTCGAATCGGGTAAAGTTTTAGACCGGATCGCCTATGTCCGGGTCACCACAACTGACCGGTTTCAGCTCTACCATGTTACTAGTATTCATTTTTCCAGAATTTCAGAAGAATTCTGTATTTCAATATTCCTATATTGTGCAGTATATTGATACGGTTTCGTATTTCGATATATCAATATTTCGGTACGGGTGATACCGAATTTTCAGTATTCGAAAATACCGATACCGATGTCTGTATATCGATATTTTTGTCGCCCTAATTCCTGGGTACTTTGGGAGGTAAAGGCAGCCGAGCGTGGGACTGACTACCTCATCTTACTTTGTGTCGTTGGTCGAGAATATGTGGAGCTACCTCCACATCCCCATGCGCCGTTCACTCCGCGTGTTCATTTTACAGTGTACCTTTTTACCTTTCATATAATAAATAGCTTTGTCACTGAATTTTAATAAATAGCAAATTCCATCAAATTTGGTAAAATATGATGTAACTTACAATTTCTAGTAAGTGCTTATGAATAGACCGAAAGCGCGATTGAAACGTTATAGAGGCTACCAAAGATAGAGTACCTATCATAAACCCTACCAATTCTTTATTTTTAAGAAAATGTTTAAAATGTTTTTTTTTCTTTTGCAGTCTATAAAACACAAAAACAAAAAAATACGTTTTAAACACATGTTTTGATTGTTTCTTTTTAAAAAACATGGTTTTTCCCAACCCTGTTTGTGACACGAAACCTTGCGCGATAACGCATTAAGGTCATTTTCACAAAATTCATTTTTGAAAAATTTTATTTTCTATTCTATTGCTTTCGATTTTGTAAATTCTTTTACGCTGTTTTAACATATTCTAAAACTATAGAATGTTTATATTTTGTTTTTCAGACGGATGGAAAAATGCATATACATGTAATGTTACGGTACCTTTGAGTATTGGTAACAAATTTTTCCTTCGACCTAGCGGGGAAAAAAAAATCTCATCATAAATCTTAACCTTCCAAACTTAAAATCCAATCAGATTTCTTAAGAACATCCATACCAAGGGAGACACAGAGGATCGTAGAATGGGATTTCTTCCTGGCAATACTTTATTCCAACATGTTTTGGGTCCACATTTATATGCTTATAGGCACCCATTCTTTAGACTTATATTGTCCATTGAATAAGACCTTTTCCGTTACTTTCATCTAAAATTTAGACAACGACGATTTGTATTCAATACCCTATCTCAAAAATCACAAGTCTCTAAAGGCATTTACTGATTGCCCAACACAAGAAAATTAATAACCAAATGACAACTTAACTTACCTCCACTTCAATTGTTATCGTAGGAAAATGTTTCCGAACATTGTCTACCAAATTGTCTAACAAACGGATCACAGACAGTTTCTCTGAAGGCTGAGCCTGAATAATTGCAGGCCACAACATTGCAAGCATTTCCCAATCATGTTTTGTTAGCAACGGATGTTGTTTTGGACCTAACAAAACATACAGTGCGCCCTGAAAAAAATAAAGTAATTTACTGAATACAGGTGCGGTCCAAAGTAACAGAAATCGAAGTATAAAAAGAGTAAATTTGCTAAAAGACACAGTCTAAAAGAAAATCTTAGCACAATAGCTTAAGTGTACCTGTTGATTTCGTAATATTCCTTAAGGAAGTGTAAAGCTTCTCTGTAAATGTTACAAGTGTGATTCTACCGACAATGATACATGAATCTTGTACGAGGTGATATCGTACTGAAACCATACCACAGCGGTAGCTTGGTGACACTGCGAGCTTCAATTGAACACAACCAAGAGCTTTTGTAAGATAAAAGATAAAATTAATTTTATGGGCGGTATTAGCACTTTGGCTTACGCCCGTCCCGATACGGATAAGCTCCTTATCTTTGTCACATCACCAAGGGCTTTTGTGAATCTGTCTGCCACGCAACGTTGAGTTGTGTGCATCGGAACCCATCTTACAGGCGTTTGTTTCCATATATTTTTGCTGTTTGCGATTTCGATACGGACTAAAAATTACAAGGACTGTGTACCAGGAATTCCCCTCCCCTTTCAAGCTATATGGTCAATGTGGAGTTCCAGACAACTAACTCAATGGCTTATGGAACTCGCAAGTCCATCGCCGCAGTAACAAACGTTCACCATTGGATTCTATCCTGGGCAATATCAAGCCAGTTTTCATCACGAACACCTACTTCTCGAAGATCTCTTCTAATATTGTCCTCCCAACGACGTCTCGGTCTTCCCAATGGTCTCCTTCCATCCGGCCATCCAACCAGGATAGAATATAACCTTAGTTTTCCCCCAACTGAGCTATATGGCCTGCCCACCTTAGTCGTCGCGATTTCATTATTTTTACAACATCTGGTGAATCGTACAGTCCGTGGAGTTCTTCATTATGCAGTCTCCTCCATTCTCCAGTCATCTCATCCCGTATATCTTTCTCAAAAACTTATTTTCAAACACACGTAATTTATATTCATCTGCTAGGGTCGTACTCCAACTTTCTCAACCGTACAGTATTATCGGCAGAATAACCGTTCTGTATATTTTCAGTTTCAATTTCCTTGATATTAATCGCAATGTTAGAAGTTTATGGACTTAATAGAAACATGCGTTGGCCGATACTAAGAGACTTTTTATTTCTTCCGTGACCTCATTTTTGCTTGTTACGTATGCTCCCAAATATTTAAATGTGTTTACTTTCTCTATGACCTCATCCCTAATTATTATGCTTTTATTTCCTTCATTCCCTCTGTTTTGGCTTGATATCATGTATTTTGTTTTATCAGTGTTTACCTGTAGACCTATCTCATCGCACGCTTCTGCTAAGGCAGCGGTGTTGCTTTGTAGTGCATCTCTATCGTCCCCAATTAAATCCAATCATCCGCGTATAGGAACAGTTGATTCAAACCATTCAATGATAGTTCCCTTTTGTCCCCTTTAATTTTTAAAATCGCATATTGTTATGCAAAGTTAAACAATAGTGGTGATAAGGTATCACCTTGTTTCAATCCGTTGCGAATCTTGAAACTATCTGACATATTATTACCTATCCGTACTCTGCTTATGGAGTCGCTGAGACACACCTTCACTAACTGAACCAGTTTTTTTCGGAATTCCAAATCGTATCAGGATACTTTATAACTTTTCCCTTTTGATAGAATCATAAGCTTTCTAAAAATCAATGAATAGCTGGTGAACCGTCCCATAACAAAGGCTCCAGCTGTAGAACAACGGCAACTGGCTTTATCATGAGAAAACGCTGCCAACTCCACTTTCAAAACGCAAGATTTTCGGCCGGTCAATGACAAGATGGTCGCCCCGCATCATTTTACTCGGCCAGATTTAGCCCCTTGTTACTCACTTCTATTCTCCAAACCTGAACCTGGAGTACAGTTTTGACATAGCTAAATAAAAATCCAGGATGAATCGCAGGCAGTACTTCAATAAACAGATTTGTAGGGAAGGTTTGAAACATGACGAACCCTGTAGGATCGCTGAATCAACACAAAAGCGGAACACTCTCGAAACGTATGGAGAGCACATTAAATTACATTAAGTTTAGAAAATTACTTACGCAATTCTCCCCGATTTCAACATGGTACAAAATATCGATTTACACACATTAAAAAAAAAATGGCGTTTCAAACAGCGTTGTGTCCTTTGTCAAAATCTAAAACGTACAAGAAATAGTAAGGACAGAAAGATAATAGAAATCTATTTACAGAGGAATCAAAACACAGTATGTGTGTGTAGTGAACACTTGAAAATACAGTAAAAAATTTACTTATTGATAGTCTTCTGGCGCACCACCCCTATTCGTAACTTAAGTTTTGCCTAGTGTGGTTTGATTTCATTTTTATAACACCACATAATGCAAAGATAAACAGACTAAGACCAGGTAGGGAGAAGGCAATAACAGCATTCCAAGTTAAAAATGCTCTTTCAACCTTCCAGTTGTTCCTTCGTTCCTACTAGTTTTAGTGTGCTTTATGTCTTTTTATCACCTGACGAAGCTCGATACGATCGAGCGAAATACTTAGGTAACATATGCAGGTACGCTTCACTCATGAAAAAAAAAAAAAAAAAA